>JAOEHX010035455.1:32494-61765 GCA_025448015.1 Bolborhynchus lineola
TCCTGAGACAGTAGCAAATTCAATCATAAAATAATTGGATGCAATTTATTTTTGGCTTCTGTGAGTGACTAAAGAGAGAACACAGTATGTCAAACAGATTCATACTTCACCAGTATAGAGGAGCCTGAACCCCGCAATCACTGAAAAATAATTAATTCATCAGTTAGGTTTATTGCAGAGGTAGAATTTGAGAAAAACTTCACTGTCACTAGTAGAACCTAGTTACATCTATGTGGCACTGCCAGTGAAAAGATAAATAGAAAACAGTAAGTATCAAATGGTAATGATGCTTTATAATGCCATCTTTGTGCGGAGAGATTAAAACATACTTACCAGAACTTCATTTTTTTTCCCAGTTGTCTCAGACGTCTTTCAGCATCACCACCAGTAGGAGCTGTGGTGTTGGTTTCACAAAACAGAGATTCTTGCCTACCCCCTCCCCCCACCCCCCTTGCACACCATGAAATAAAGATGTCCCTGTAAAACAGATGCATTTATGATGCTTGCTTCAGAAGGGTTGAGGTCCAGCAGGTTTGATGCACTGAGGTTTCACAGGTGCAGAGCTTAGAGTCCGCAGCCAAAGTGCCTCTTAAGCTGCTACTACAGTAGTATAGGAGCAGCAAGCTCCTACATATTACAGAGCAAATGAGACTACAGGAGCAACAAAGCCTTGTACTGCCCTATCCAAGAGTTGGTGCTTTACAGCTGGGTAAACAGACTTTTCTTAAGGCTTGCTTAAATCAGAATGGTTCACTACTGTTTCAAATCCACTTCCCAAAACTGGCAAATAGCTTTTGCACTTTTCTACAAAGGTGTCAAGATGGAATGAAGGTATTTTACTGGTTGTTTTCATGTCTGCCCTCTGTTCTTGGTGTGGTGTGGAAAGGAAGGGCTGCTAGAAGTCAGAGGCAGCAGAATTAACAGAAGATTTTAAGATGGCATTAAAAACATGGAATGGGAACATGCTTTCTTTTACCATTGTGTCAGGCAGTCCAGATTCTACAGGATTCAAGGAAATGCTGTCAGAAATCGGAAAACTTTTTTCTTCTTTTTTCTTAAGAAAAAAAAAAAAAGATTCTACAAATATTATCTGAGACCTTGTAGTGCTGACTTGATTAATTTTCACTTAGTTTTTAATATCTAGACACTGATTTAACACACTGGCATATTTTAGTGAGCCCCCACAAGCTTTTGCACAATCATAACAAGGTGAAATCCTCTGGTCAAGAATAGCTTTGCAAAGCATTAAGATAAACACATATGTATTTGCCTGGTTTTGACTGAAGGATTAGTGATTTATTTCTTTGTGAAACTATGTTGAGCTTTTAATTAAGCTTACCAGGAACAAGTGCACTTCAGGTGATCCAGATGACCTTTCAAGGGGCTGCAGCAGATGGTGGAAAGTCTGTGTTCCACACAGTATTCTGCTGTTTTGTCTGTTAAATAAGTATCTAATTACTCCCAGTCTTATCTTATTTCAACACAGTGTCACTAAATTACTTACATGGCTGTAAGTAAGGTAATCCGTTGCCAATCCGATAAGCTTTCAGTTTGACTTTTTGGGAAGTAAAATTGCACCTGATGAGAATTTGCTTTTGAACTGGCAAGAGCATATTCTAGTACTTTTCCAGAGACTCTTAACAAGATCATTCACTCTTTTTCACACAGCTTTTCCTTCAGCTGTTTTAAATAAATTGCCTGTGACAAATTTGAGTGTTTTTAAGAAAGCTTCTTTTTAGAGAGCAAAATAGCTTTTATTTGTGATGTCTTACCCTGTGACATCACAGGGCAGGAGGATGCAAGCACTTATGAAACAATAGCATCAAACCTTTGTATTTATGGACAGAGAACCTTCATTCTGTTATTTTTGAGCTATTGCCCATGTCAGGCAGAACAATTGCTATGTAGAGGAGCAGCACTTGTTCAGGTGGTTGAGTCATCCTAAGTTAATTTCTTCTTCAGTATTGTCTTGAAGAGATCTAAGGTGTGAAAATAGGAAGGTTGTTATTGGAGTCAGTATCTAGATTTTTCCTTGCCTATGACTTGTTTTCTTTTTCTTTCAGTCTCACTAATTCTGAAATGGTATGTGAGAAGGTTGGCATTACTGGGGAGGTGTTTCTTCTTCTTGCCCTTCCTGTGGTTGTCCCCTCTGCATGTTAGCTTACCTGCAAGGCTGCAAAGCAGGGATGTATGCCATTAAAGGGGGGGAAAAAATATGCATTGCTCATATGCAGTCTCATGCATTGAAAAGGGGTGAGGTGTCTTGTCATAACTTCTGGTCTCCAAATAGTGACCCTTTGCTATCTATTTCTGTCTTCAAAGTGTATTATGGCTGTTGCTGTCCCACATCCTTGTGCAAGCTGCATGTCCTGCAGAAACAGTTCTCAAGGCATGCATTGTGGTATTTCCATGGAGCTCAGGGTAGGGTGAGGTTCCATAGGCATAAAATTGCCCTTATCTTTCTACCTCAATGGCTATTCTACAGTAACAGTATCAAAGGGAGAATAATGTTTGGGAGAAAAGTATCAATGTTGCTACTTAATTGGTGTTTTAGGTTTCATATGCTTAATGCCTGCCAGATACAAGCTGGGCTGCATGTCTGTTATTAACTAGGTTGTATTTCTTTAGGCCAGTAAGTACTGATTTTCACTTTTAGTTCTGTCATCCTCTTGTTTCTGAATGAAATTATTTCATCACAGCCATTTAATTAAAATGGTGAAAAGTACTTGATTCAGTCAAAACTCAAGATGGCATGTTCTGACAGACGAGGGAGGTATCTGGTTTGAACTTGTAGAGAAAGGAAACTGTGCTGTCTTATTTGAATTTCTGAATGCTTTCTTGGTGCCCTGCGATGCTCTGTCACAACTTCATGAAGCCCTGTAAGTGTTAAGGCCTCCCTTTTTCCTCCCTGTATCAGCTAGAGAAGTGGAGAGCTCCATCCTGCTAAGCTGGGAACTGCTGCAGCTGCTGCATCTCTTGCTCTTCAGAGTAATCCCCCTGTTCTTGCACAGCAGAGTAATTTCTCCTGTGATTTCTGCCCTGAATGACAGGAGTTGACCTGTCTTGTCTGAAAGTAAGGTTCAAGTTCAGACCAGTGTTCTTAAAGCTCTGTTTAAGAGGAGGTCAAATGAGAGAGTGAGTGTAATGCTGTCTTCTGCCTTTAAAAGCCTATGGATGTAGCCAGTGAAGGGAAATGTCTTATTCTTATAATTTTCAGTCATTGTCCTTAATCAAATTCTCAGAACAAAACACAGGAAAAGACAAGCTCAAAGGCAGCCAAACAACCTCTTTGACTTGGGTCTCCTGAGTTCCCATAAATAGTTTACAAATTAATTGTCTTTAAAAGAGGAAAAACCTGTTACTAAGAGCAAGATGCTTAATGTGTTTCTGGTAAACATGCAATTTAATCTAATAACTCCCTTCTTAGCTGTTAATATCCATGGATGACCTGTTTGGCATGAACCTCTGAAAGCAGAGCTGGCCTATTAACCTGCCTGGGTATCTATTAGTCTCATTTTGAGAATGATTTGGAAGAGCTTGGAGAAGATCACTGTAAACATCATAGCATGGTGCCAGGGAAGTATTATCATGAGGACACTCACTCCTCTTATTACATGATCAGTTACTGCAGAGGTTGCTATGTTTCTGTGTTAGAAACAGCACTACTTTTGTTAAACAACAAGTTAAACAACACTACTTTGCCTTTCTGTGATATGCTGCTGGTAATTTCTGTTAAGATGGATAAAAGCTCCATTTACGGAATTTGAGCTTTATCTCATTCTGAGGGTTACAAGCCATCAGCACTTTTTTCCCTAAAATATTATCCTTTCTTGACTTTGAATGTTGTCTCCTGTTTTAGTACATCTGTGTGCTAGTGGTGGTAATGCAAACACTGGCGACTGTGGAAATGGCTCAGTAAAGATGGGCCCTGAAATCCCTACTACCACCCTGCAAATTTGAGTATAGCTAAGGATGCAGTGACATGAAAAGCAGCCATGCTACCTTGGAGCGGTGAGTGGTCTCTCCACAGCAAGGGTTGGGGAGAGCAGGTCTGCCCCGCTGTTATCTGTATTGCTCAATGCTGGCCATGTTTAAAGGCTAATCTATTGTCTCATATAGAACAGTAATACTCTCCCTGTTTTACCGGCCATTAGATGGGAATAATCATACTGAATCAAACTTCTTGTAGCAGAGTGCAGTATTTTGTCTCCACAAAGATGCTTCCAACAGATACAAAGGGAAGGTGTAAGAAACTAGAGAGCATGTGGAGGCTGTGTCCTTCAGGCATTAGTCTGGGGGATTACCAGCCTCATGCCTGATCCCTGTGGAGCTCAGGACCCTGGGCACAGTAGGGTGCTTGTGTGTGTCCCAGCCTTGTGCATTTGCACATTCCCTTGGTCTCTGCTTGGTGAGCTGAGGTGGATGAAAGTTCACACCCCATTTTGTGTACAACACTTCTGTTACCTTGCATGTTTTCAACACAACCCTCTTAAATCTCCTATCGAAGGTAATCAATCTAATCTCTGAAGTGATCAATCAGTAGCTGTTTTGAGTCCATGATGGCTCTCCATTTCCTTAATCGCTCTCATTGTTCATACAACTGCCCTTGGACAGTACCTACCAGGTTCAATATCTAATGTGTATGATTTTTCTCCTCCCTTCTCCTTCCTTGTTCAAGTTGACCTGCTTTAATACCTGTGGAAAAAAGCCCCTATCCATGTAAACCTATTACTCAGATTTTGTTGTATAGTTTTCATAGCTTGAACTAAAGCAAATGTATAATATAATTTTCTATTTAGAATTGCCATTACAGGGTGTTAAGTTGTTGCTGCTATAGTGAAACAGCACCAAATGTAGTAATGAATTTAACAGCCATGTATCTGCCATAGTGGAGCACAAGTCAGTCCAAGGTTAGGTCTCAGGAAGCAGTTTTGTGTGTTCTTTGCAAAAGCACTCACAATTTACAGCTGTAAGCTATCCTGTTTTATGACTCCAGGACTCAGCTAATTGTTTGTTTATGAGTTTAAGGACTTATTAGCAACTGCAAGAACTTGCTCTTTTATTTCTGTGTTAAAGCTTCAGAGCAAGGTAAGACAAGCAAGCTTTTTTTATTCTGATATATTTCTGAACTGTTCAAGCAGCATGGCTTCTAAATATTGCTTCCTCAGGTGGTAATGTTGGGCAGCTGCAAAGGGGATCTGCAGCAGTCTGGGGCTGCTGCTGGCTCCTGTGTCTAAAGGATGAGAAGAGTCCAAGCAGGCAGCCCTGCAGTTGATGTCCTTGTCCCAGGATCCCATCTGGGGCCATGTGCTGGTGATCTGACACTGCTTGTTTTCAGAATGGCCTGTGTATCTCGTTGAGGGAACTAGCTATTGTCAGCAAAGGTGAGCAATGGTGCTAGCTCCTGAAGGAGGATAAGACTGGGCTGCCAGGTGCTAGTATTAGAGAGGGGTTGGAATTATTGGCCAGAGGTGGGGGCTTGATTGGGGCTTTGTCTTGAAGTGCAACCCTGATGTTCTGAGGCACAGTTCTGAGGTCCTCTCAGAGGCTGCTTGTGTTGGATGTAATCACATGTAAGGCAGGTGGATACTTCATTGTTTCTCCCCATGGCGGTGTTTGGGAATTGAGTGCATCCTTAGTTAAGGATTTTGAATTTTCGGTTTCTCAGAAGCTGGTAGGAGAGACATAGGGAGCTGTTTTAAGTGGCTGTAGTATGAGCAGGTAAATAAGAACCCCCAACCCCCTCTCTGTTCCTTATTTCATGGTCAAGCTCTCTCCAGCAATCAGAAGCACTGCTTAGGATGGGGTTCGGTTGTGATGGCGATTTTATTGTTTTGACCATAATTGTCAGGATTAGTACTGAGAATGTTTGTGTGCAGCTTTTGAGAGTCAATTGCAGGTTGTGATGACAATCTGAGTCACAGCAATGGAAGGATTCTGTCCATAAGCCACTGTCATAAGTTAACCCCAGTCAGTAACTCTGCAGCATGCAACTGCTTGCTCATCCCCCTATTCTTCCTTCCCCTGATGGGATGAGAAGGAAAATAAAACCTGTGGGTTGAGATAAGAACAGCTTAATAACTAAGGTGCAATATAATGTATTTATACAGAATGTAAAACTAAAAAGAGAAAGGGAAGGGTTAAAACCCAGTAAACACAAGTGATGCACAATACAGTTGCTCACCACTTGCTGACTGATACTCAGTCCTGATATGAGCATGTTCCTTTTGCGGTAACTCCCCATAGTTTATATACTGGGCATAACATGCTGTGTGTGGTATGGAATACCCCTTTGACTAGTTTGGGTCAGATGTCCTGTCTCTACTCCCTCCCAACTTCTTGTGCCCTCCTTTTAGAGGCACAAGAGACTGAAAAGTCCTTGATCAGGGTAGGTGCTCCTGAGCAGCAACTAAATCATCGGTGTGTTATCAGCACTCTTCTCAGAGTGAAGCCAAAACACAGCACTGCACAGTTTGGACAGAGCCTTTCGTGACATGGTCCAGTGTGAGACATCCCTGCCCATGGCAGGGGGACTGGAGCTAGATGATCTTAAGGTTCTTTCCAGCCCCAACCATTTTATGATTCTTTACTAGAATGATTGCTTTAGACTTCTGTATGATTCTTTTTTTTAAGTCATGTTATGTATTCAGAATTCCTGTGTTAGAGAAGCTTGATCTTTGTTTTTTATATGTATCTAAGCTCTTATTCAGTGATCACACAATTTAATAAATGAACTGAAATATACTCATAGTCACATCCAAACTCTAATCTTAGTCAAAAATACCGGTATCCGTTTCACAGGCTAGGAAACGAGATGCACATTAAATGATGCATTTCCAGAATGGCACAGGGAACTTACAATTTGGGAAGAAGTCTCAGAGTTCATGTTTCCAGTACAGCACAAGTCTTCTCAGCTGTCTGATCATCTCAACAAAAGATAAATGACCAATGCCAGAATTACTTATATAAGAATCCTTGTCCTTCAGAGTTTCAATAGATTCTCAGCATTGCGACTTATGCAGTGCATGCACGTACAGCTACAGTTTTTGCACTATGCTTTTCACCCTTGTTATGAAGAAAGGAGTAGCTGTAACACATTCAAGAGGGAATTTCCAGGTGCAAATCCCATTTGTCTGTCACTCGTCTTCCTGCCATCCACAATGACAGTTATGTTATCAATTATTTTAAGAGGGGAAGGTGTTATATATCTTTTTTTCTAGTAATGACTTCTTAAAAAAAGCTAAAATCTCATTGTGTAGAGTGAAGGAATAGAACTGAACAATAAAAAAGGTTTTATAGCTTTTGCAAATTGTACTGTTCTGGTAGGGAGAGCTAATGTTAAATGATTCTTGCTGGCAATGGCGGGTTGTTCTAGCTAACAGTGCGGGCACTTACCTGCATACCATCAAAGTCATTATTGTAAAATTTTCCTATTTGGTAAACACAAGCACATTTTGGCCACAAAAAAACATACCAGTTTTAGGCACCTTGAAAAATAATGTGTTCTGTATACAATAACGGAAGGAGGGTCTAAGTTCCCTTCTGAGATGTAAGATTAGCTGCTCTGGCTTATACCAGAAGAAGTTGGCTTGATTCTTCACCTGAAAAATCTGAGAGCCATTTAGTGGGGCTGCTTCTGCAGCACTGTCAGAAATGTCCAAGAGTAAAATTCTGCCCTCTTCAGGTTTCTTCTTAAAATGAGAATAGGAGGTGGATGGTCAGTGTTAGAATATGAGGGTTAATTTGAAAGATGTTTCTTCTCTTGTTTTTTAAGCTGTACATTTGCGCTCTTAAACTGATTTCTGTCCTTATCTTAGCTCTGTGGATAAAGCAGTGTTAGGTAAAACTTAGTTTCCTGTCAAGGGTCTCACTTAACAGGCTGCTTTTCAGAGAAGAGGAAAATAAGTCACTGTCTGTCCATTAATCTTCTGCTTTGTAACCATACAGAGTAATGTGCTTTTTGTGTTCAGTCATGATAAAGGAAACAGCTGCTTGCTATTTATTGATAACTTGGCTCTGGGTTCTTCATCCTTTGATCTTGAAGTGTTTGCTTCCAGAAAGTGTGGAGAAAGACATGTTATACAATTATCTAAATATTCATTGATACTTGTACAGTAATACTCAATTTGTGATGAAGTTGCAATGAATTTTAATTTTGAAATTCAAGATAATTTCCACCTATTTTTAAAATACAGAGCTGCATCCTGTACCTTCCAGGCTTTAATTAAAAAGATAAAAATAAATATAGGCTTAACAGTAACATCTCAGTTCATTTGGAAAGCAGCCCTTTTAAACACAAAATCAAATTGTTATATGAAAAATGTGATGTTCACTTGGTTTAGCTAGGGCACATTGCTGGCTCACAAGCTACTTGTCCATCAGAACTCCCAGGTCCTTCTCCACAGAGCTGCTTTCCAGCAGATCAGCCCCAAGCCTGAACTAGTTCATGGGGTTATTCCTCCCCAGGTGCAGGACCCTGCACTTGCTTTTGAGTTTCATTGGGTTCGTCTCTTCCTATCTCTTCAGCCTACCTTGATCCTCTGAATAACAGCACAGTACTCTGGAGTATCAGCCGCATCAGTTTTGTGTCATCAGCGAGCTTGCTGAGGAGGCACTCTTGTTCTAAGTCAGTAATGAATGAGTTAAACAATACTGGATCCAGTATTGACCCTTGGGGGACATCGCTAGCTACAGGTCTCCAACTAGACTCAGTGACACTGACCACAACTCTGAGCTCTGCCATTGAGCCAGTTCTCAATCCACTTCACCTTCCACTTGTTCATCCTGCACTTCCTGAGTGTGTCTATGAGCTTGTTATGGCAGACAGTACGAAAAGCCTTCGCTGAAGTCCAGGTAAACAACATTCAGTGCTCTCCCCTCTTCTATCCAGCCAGTTCTTCCATTGTAGAAGGCCATCAAGTTGGTTAAGCATAATTTCCCTTTGGCGCATCCGTGCTGACTATTCCTGATAACCTTGCCTTCCATGTTCTTAGAGATGGCCTCCAGCATGAGCTGTTCCATCACATTTCCATGGATTGGGGTGAGGGTGACTGGCCCACAGTACATCATCAATGTGCTTAAGAGCAGAGGTGTTTTTTTGTTAGTTTATATTTTTACACAGCAATTGTACAAATCTTAATCATAAAGACAGAATATTGCCAAGCAGCTGTAATCTGCTTTCAGACACCACTCAATGCCTCTAAGTTGCTGTATATTTTTATAACAGTCATGAAATAAAAGGGTTGAGATGAAAATGTGGCATGATAAATATGCAACCAGTGGCAAGTGAGGGAAGAAGCAGAATATACTTGAAAGCAGGAAGGATAGTACATCAGAAAATACATTGTTCAGACACTTTGACAATTATTTTATTTGAATGATTCCTGAGAATGGTTTTACATGCTAGGTGTTTTTTCACCTTTCTCTTTAACACCTGAAATACGAGATTTGCATGCGGGTTTTCTACTGAATGAAATAGAATGGGTAAAGGAACTAATATAGCATGTGGTGCCCTGGTTTCTCTGGTACACCTTTAAATACATATGTTCATGCACAACATGCAGGCACATTATTCTGAGGTTAAGATATTCCACTTTGTAAATGATGTGGCAGATTTGTCTGAGTAGTATGTGGCAAGGAAACTGTGACTTTAATAACAGTTTAGGGAGAAATAAGTTGATAATCACTTTTGAAGAACAGTAGGGATGCAGACTTAAGTAACTACTGGAAAACTCCAGTATTCTCCCAAGTGTTTAAAGATTGCATTACACAATTAACAAATTTAAGTACATTTTTGCTTAATATGCCACTTAGCATCTGGAGGCAATATTTATTTGCCAGAGAATTTTAAGCCCTTAGGGGAATTTCTTTGGGACCTACAGTTCATTTCTCTGAAACACTGAAGAATTGTTTTCTCTGAAAAAGCAGTTCAGTGAAGATGTTAGGACAAATGCATCTCAGCTTAATTATTAACCCAAAGATTTTCTGAGAAGCTGTGGCCTCCATGCAACCATTCATTTCTGAAACACAGCTCAGAATAAAATGTTCAGCTGTAAAAAAGGAGTAGAGGACAGGGTACCAATGTTACCTCATCAGGATCAGAGCATTTGCGCATGGGCAACAACAGTAAGTGCATCCCATGGCCAAGAGCAACTGCCCTTCCCTTCACTCTGACAGAGGTGGGGCTGCTTGTGGTGACCCTGCAGGCAGTTTTTGGTGCTTCACAAATTCTATTCTGTAGCCATGGAAACCTTCCAAATTCCTCAAGCTAAGTCTTGACATTTTCTCATCTTAATGGTCTTAGTGGTTCTTAGTAATCCAAGCTTTCCTCTGCTATGAGTACTACTACCTTCCTGTATATACGGCAGTCTCTATTAGAGAGTTAGTTTTGTTACGATAGACCTTATAGGGGCATGTTTTCCTTCATTAATCTTGCCTGGGCTCATCCTACTTTTTTGTGTGTTTGTGTGCCGGTCATATCATTGCAACTTGGGCAGCATCTGCTGTAGATACAGGAACTATTTTCTATATCATATCCTCTGAAATGCTCCAGAATGTGAAATATTATGGCTTCAGAGGAAGGCAGAAAAGTGAGGCATCGAATGCAAAAAAGGACTTTCTTGGTTCATCTCACCAAAAGACCCATGCCATGTGACAGTGGTATCAGGGCAGCAGATGGCAAAGTGAGAACAGCATGGAAGTCATCAGGAATCCCTGGAAAGTGCATTTCGGGAAGCTGTGTGCCAAATCAGGGGACATTACTGACAGTACGGAGCGCAAGGCAGTCGTCTGTGTCACCATAAAATAATCTTCACCTTTTCTGGCAGAGACTGACACTGCAGTAAACAAGCTCAAACTGGGAAAGGCACATGGTCAATGTTGCAGATGAAGTCATAAAAGTCTGGCAGCCATGCAGTTCATGCCCTTCATAAAATCTGTGAAGAAGCAAATGGGAAGCCAGGGACTGGACAAAATACTGGTGCAAATCAATCTACCTTTCACCATCTCAGAGAAAAAAGAAAAAGCAGACCTGAAAGACCTGCTGAGAAATCTATTCTTAAACAAAGATTATGTGCTGCCACATGTTCCTGGAACTTGCAAAGCAAGATGGGGTACAAGAAGATTGAATAAGCTGAGGACTGGTAGAGAGGGAGAGATAACTTGAGGTATCATCAAGCCTGGGGATAATGTCATCTCCTCTGAATCTTCAGTGGTCTGCAAGCCTGTTTGGGACTGTTATGCACACACTGAAGCAGCTTGCTCTGTTTTGTACTACTGCCTGGATCTGTTTCATTTTATGAAAACTTCCAGAGGAAACACTAGTCAGTATTTCACACCAAATTATGAGGAAATATTTCCTTGGATATGGAGCTTTTATGGAAAATCTTATACTGAGCTAGAATTTTAAGTTTATATCTGATTTATATCTGCAAATATCTGGTTCATTGGTTGATTCCTCATTGGAGGTTCTCTGACTGGGACATGGTGGATGAGGGGAGGTGGACAATTCCCTGAAAATAGGTGGATGTACTCGGGAAGGACAAGCTCCTGGCCTGTGGCATAGGAAGGCAGTGTGGGGTGAGAGCTTAGAGGCCAGGAGTCTGCAGCATTATGGGGACCAGAAGTAGCTGCTGGGCAGCAGCCTGACCTCTGGGCTGTGAGAAGTTCCATACAACCCTGAGTGAGACAAAGCCAAGCTGAAAGAAAGGTTCTGCTCTGTGAGGGCACAACTGGCGTGGCAAGGGTTGTTCATAAACCCTTTTTATTTTGTTCTGCATTACCTGGCTACTTGCAGTTATATTTCAGATCATTTAATAAAAGCTGGCTTTTCTGAAGGTGGGGGAAAATCCCCTTTAAGTGCTCGCTGAAGCAAAAAGTGTGCTCATGTCCCACACCAGTCTGTGTTCATTGTGCAGTGGCCTGTATTTTCTGCCTTTAAAATGGCATCTCAAGTTCTCCAGGTAGATAACTGAGAACATTTTGATGGGTTTTTAGCAAACTTCACTATGACCACCTTAGAAATACATATCAGAAGGTTTTGGAACTGAGTTAATGTGTTAGCATGTCTTTTTATCTCCATTTCCTACACACCCCAACTTTCTCTGCTCCCAGGCTTCACAATAGTGAATAGTGCTAGGGTCAGTACAGTGTGATACAGCACCCGTCAGAAAGGAAAGGAGAGAGGAGAGCCACCTTTCTTCCAGTGATAACATGTCATTAGCTGAAACCACATCCTTACAAACTGTGTTTTGATTCTGGCTTTGATTTATTTTTTTCTTCTTCTGAAACTCCAGGGGAAAAAAGTAACTGAACCTGACACTGGATGGGGGTGGGAGAAATGGAGTTTGAGAAAATCTCTGTTTTCTGAGACTTTCTAGGCTGTGGTCTACTCTGCAGAATTAGCAGCCTACCCCTCACATCTGTAATCCCTGGGTTGCTGATTGTACAAACCTTTAGTGCTTCTCTTAGGCAGGAATAGGTGAATCTCATCTTCCAAAGTAGCAGCTCTTGCCTAGGGAAACAAGTCTTCATTTCTCTCGATGAACTGAGCCTGCTCATTAAGTGGTCCTGTGGGAGACAAATTTGTTGGGAGGAAAGACTGAATCTCACAATTAACTTTCAGAGAATCACATTTTTGGCTCTTGGCCACACATGTTTAATAATAGGTCAGGCTTGATAGAGCTGCTTTTCTGCCCAGAGCTGAACTGGAAAGTCAAATCCACTGTTCTTTGACAACTTAATTTTGGCTTCAGGCTTGGGGACAATTCTTAAAGGAACACCAGTAATTGTGCAGCAGCTGTTATGGGGTTAAAAAAAGTCTGGTTTGTAAGTCATGGCATCCTGCTTCAGGAAGCATCAGACCTGAAATGGAGCAGAATTGCTCATATTTGAGTTGGGTTTTTTCATAACTGAAAATCCAGCTAGATGTTGAGCTAGAAGTTATTCTACAGATGTTTGGTTGGCTGCAACTATAGCACAGTTCTGGAAGTAAAGGAATATCTCATGTGCTGTTTACACAATTCAAATGGCATGTTTAACCTGACAAGAAAATGGATTTTTGATAATAAAAGCAAAATTAGTAAAATGATTTTTCTGTGCCTTTTTTTGGTAACAAGGCCAAGCTTCCATTAAAACAAAAAGAGGCCCTTGCAGCTCTGGATTTGGAGATCAAAAAGATGAAATCAAGCTTGCAGAGTTGCTTGTTCTCAGGCTGAAGCATACAGACATATTGTGCTTTCAAAACAAGATGGAAAAGCAAGGTTGTGCTGCCAGTGGGGAGACATAAGCTGCTTCTGTGAGTTAAAAGAGCATTTGCTGTGGTAACTGGCAGGGAACTGCAAAAAGAGAACAAGTAGAAGTTGAGCTAGGAACACAAACTGTTAGAAGGCTGAAAGATTGAGTTGCATCAGAGCTTACCAAATGTCTCCAGTTTAAATTGTATAGGAAAAATAATGCAAAGATGCAAACCCTTCCTTCCTTCTCTCAGACAGGTCTTCATATGGTGAGGACATCTTGGTCTTTGTTCAGAACTTCTTGCTCTCCTAATCCATTCAAGGTTAACTGCTGTGTCTGAGAAGAGCTCTGCTTCTAGCCTTTTATCTGTTGAATAAGACGAAAGTTAGGTAATCTGGTTTCTTGTCAGTACTCAAGCATGGTCTAGGAAACACCACTCGGATTTGACTCTAGAAGACCACAATTGCCAAAGGAAGGGAAGCAAAGGGAGAAACTGAGTTTGTGAATGAAGAATTGCCATAATGCTGCAAATGGTTAACCTAGTGGGAGATGGATGTGAAATTATTTTCCTCTCATCTTCATGCAGGAAAATTCATTTTTGCCTACATATAGCACAGCAACTTTGAAGCAGCTTTTCATATGCTATATAAATATGTATGAAAAAATGTTTATGACAAGATTAATCCCTTTTTGCATATTAGTCTTGCAGGAGGCCTTAAAATGGATTTTAAATGCCAATCAGAATATTTATACCTCCACTTGAACTTTTTATAACATCCCTTCACCAAAGAAGGTGGGAAGATGGCATTTAAAACACAAAGTACTGCCTCCAATTGCAATGCTAAATGTGATCCCCCTCTGCCTCTTGCAGCCATGTGTATTATACGGATATGAGTTAGCAAAGTTCTCCATGGATTTTTAACTTTCACTTTCTCTGGTCTTTGCAGCAGCCAGTATTGACCCAGATCTCTTATCCAATCATTCCTTTTTTCCCAAATTAGGGCAACGTTATAACTCTTCTCCCTGGCTGCTCTTAAATTCTTGTGTTCCAAGTTTGTTTGAACTAATTCCCAGAGAGCCTTCGAATATGCTAACTGTATAGAATACGTTACTTTGCCATCTGTTTTGGGAAAGACTCTTTTCCCATTACATTTGTATCCTGTAATTATTTAAACTTTATAGTGAACTCTCCAAACCGCAGGTATTTATAGCCTTGTAAGCATGCTGCTTTGTGCTTCAGCAAGAATACATATGGAAAAATTGTCTTCAACTTTTGCAGTGTATTTTGTTAGCACTCTGATACAGATGTTCTCATGATAACTCAAGGTTAATATTAAACTTAACCTTCATATACAAACTACTGACATGTTGAAGGTCCAGGTAAAGAATTTGATTTTGAGGTCTTCTGATAGAAAAAGAAAATTGATCTAGCATTTTTTATGGAAAAGAAATTCTTTGGGTTTTAGCCTCTGTGTAATAGCTTGTGTTAGTACAAGTCACCACATACCCACTAGCAACTTCACAGGGAAGATCATTCTTATATCTATAGTTACGATGGAGTAGCCAGGATCTTGTAAGAACAAGACAGCTAAATATTAGCTGTAATAATATCACTCTGGTTAGTTTTACCAGTTCTAACTCACTGGTTTGAGCAGCAGATTGATTCACTATTAATGTTTCACCTGTTACTGTGACTATTTCCAACAGTTATATATAGGAAACAAAAAAGATGTCAAAATAAATAAAAAAGCGAAAACAAACAAAGCAAAACCAACTCTCCACATCCTCACTGAAATAAGCTCACCTTGCAGAGTAAGAGAATCAAGACATTCTCAAGTTTTGCATGGCTGGTGACATTTCTTTTAATGTCACTGGAGAGCAGAGGGACTTCAATATTGACTTAACTTTCTGGCTGCATAAGAGCTCTAAATGAAGATTGGATACATTCAAGCATGGTATTTGGAACTAAGTATATACTGTACTAGATTTGTTCACTGTTGGAATTAATGCAGCCAGGATGTACTTTGCCTGTGTTGCTCCAGTTAGGTCTTGTGTTGCTGCATGAATTGACTTGATTGTTATAGAACAACAACTAAATTCCTACCAGTCTGAACCTGCTTACCAAAACTAACAGAGCAGTACTGATTTAAACCAGCAATCTCACGAGTGAACTTTGTTCTGTGGTTTACCCGTGAATTTCTTTAACTCTTACTGATTGCTACAGAGCACGAGAAAATGGAAGTTAGGAATCATGAAGTGATAAAAAACTCTTGGTTTTTATTGGCCACTTTCAGCAGATTTACTTACAAGTAATTCTCCAGCTACTTTTCTCTGTGTATTCCTGGAGAAAAAGGCCTGGAAGTGAATTCTGGACTTCTAAAAAATAAATACAGGGAGAAAACTTACTGGTAAGTGTTGAGCTAAAGATAATACCAGCAGTAGCCAACATTGCTGTGGAAAGGTTGAGTGCTTGTGGTCAGGCTTGAGTGTTTGTGGTCAGGCAAGGAAAGAAGGTGCTTTGGAGCAAAACTTGTATTGATCTCTGCTGCAGCCTATGTATTTTTGGACTTAGTCAAATTTCAGGTTGTGCAGTTATCTACCTGTATGAGTGCAGAGCTATTTCTAAGAAAATGCATGGTCCACCAGTCTAAGAAAGAAATAAAAATTAATGAATTCAGATTTAAGCATGTACAGTTCCTATCAAAAACTGACTGAGTTTATGTACTTTGTCACTGAAACACGTTTGGAATCATGATCAGTGTCCTGAGAGATCACTGGCAGTAATACTTCGAAAAAATAATTGCTTTCTGTAACATCAGACTTTGCTTTTTCTTAGTTTGCATGAGGGATGCAGGTTTGCACTAAAGCAGAAAAGAGAGAACAAATGTGTATTTTCTCCCTTCAGTGTGGTTGTTCTTTTCCTGTAATCATGCTCACATAGGATCTTTTCTGTGGTTTTCTGAAAGTATTGTTGTGAGTTATAAATTTCATGCTGAAAGTAATTCCAATATGAGATATCTGAAACCTGACTGTGGATAATGAGGAATGCCAGAACCAGATCAGCTTGTCCAGAAACTTCTGAAAATACAAACAGTACTTTAAAAATAACTTCATCAAAATCCCGCACTAGGTAGCGACCAATGTACCACAAATGGTTTGTTACATGGGAAATTATTTGTTTTCAACTGTTTTGGAACCACAATATTTCTTGTGAGATGCAAGATGTTTACAACACGCCTGCTGGCACCAATCCAGTAAGAGATTTATAGACACAATCAAGCCGTGTTCCATTTAAGTAATAGTGATTTATAAACAGGTAGTACAAGTAATTTGCCCAGTAAAATAAGCTATGAACATTTTAATCTGTATATTGTAATGCTCAATTTAAAATAAAGAGTGCTCTACAGCGTTGATTAGAGGTTTTAACAAATAATATTTTTAAAGAGGGATTTTTCCATTGTACATTTAGATAGATGCAACATGAGGGATTTCTACTGAGAACCCTGTCTGATTTCTTCCCAGTTCTTCTCCCTGTCCTTCCCACTTTTTTCCCCACCCTTTATAAATACCTTCATTTGGGTTCAACAATAGAACATTATCTGTCATTATGAAGATAGGCCGAGAAAGTTGGGGCTGTTCAGCCTGGAGAAGGGAAGGCTGCATAGTGACCTCATAGCAGCCTTCCAGTATCTGAAAGGGGCCTATAGGGATGCTGGGGAGGGTCTCTTCATTAGGGACTATAGTGAGAGGACAAGGGGTAATGAGTTCAAACTTAAACAGAGGAAGTTTAGATTGAATATGAGGAAGAAATTCTTTACTGTAAAGGGGGTGAGGCACTGGAATGGGTTGCCCAGGAAAGCTGTGAATGCTCCATCCCTGGTGGTGTTCAAGGCTCTGTCCAGTCCGGCCTTGGGTGGCATGGTTTAGTGTGAGATATCCCTGCCCATGGCAAGGGGGTTGGAACTAGATGATCTTAAGGTCCTTTCCAACCCTAACTATTCTATGATTCAGAAGTGTTTTCGAGTATAATCTTTACATTTGCTCTAGAGAAAATGGAAAAAAAAAAAAAAAAGAATGAATTCTTAACGAGTTTCTGATTTCATGTTCAGAAAGTCATAGAAAACTGATTGGGTTTAACCCTCATTGAAACTGGTGCATCTGGCAGTGGTGCATCTTGGCTCGATGGTGGGCTGTTCAGTACCTTGATTACCTACTCTTTCAAAAGTTGCTGAAAGTTTCCTTTGGATCCGCCGCCAATACAGCTGCTATGAAGGAATAGAGAATTACACTTAGTGTTTGGATGTCATTATAAGCCATAGCACGTGAAGGGGTGTTTTCTGGGGTAACTTCAATACAGGGAATGTGAGTCTCCAATAATGCCTCCAAAATGACGCTCTCACACCTGTCTCGGTGTTCCCCATACATGAATGTTGTGAACAGGGTATTCTGCTTCCTAGACTGTGTGAAGAAATGATCTTCTGTTGAATTTGGTACCTGCTCAACATGTTGGTCTGAAAGCCTTGTACCCTGAAGCCCTTCAGTTTTGTGCAGAGCAGCTGTGTGTGCTATGGGCAGCAGCAATGAACTTTTTGCCTGTGTGTGCCAGCAGCTTAGCTTCAAATAACCATCTGTAAGAAAGAAGGGAAGTTGGGATTCAAGCAGCAGCTGCAGAATGTTAGATACTCCCAGTGCCAGGATATATGAAGTCATGGCAATGGTTTCAGTGTAAGGAGAGAAGAAAAAAAAAAAAAGGGATGTGTAGAATCTGAGTAATTCAGAGAGAAGTGGGAAGCTTAATAGCAGAAGTTATCAATTTAGGCATTTTTTTCCTATCAAATTTTATAATTATAAAGAGATCTTCTTGCTTTGTTACTGTCTGCCATAGTTAAAAGAAAGCTATCAATGATTTTATACCTGCTTTTTAAAACAGGAGTTATTTTTTCCCTACTGATATTTTACAGTTTTCTGCCTATGTAACTTTCAGTTTATTTTGCATTTTCTCCTTTGATACAGATAGTCAAAGAATCCTTTCCTCTGCTTCATGAATGAAATAATCCTAAGGGGATTTTATGTTAAATTTATTCTAAAATGTTTAGGGATTTTTTTTTCCCCTCTGAGTATATATTGGGAAAATTATGAGCAGTTTTTAGCTACATCCATTTCTACAAATTGAAAACTCCTTTATCAGCTTAACATTTTTTATAATAAGCAACATTACCTCCCCCAAACTTTGAATATTAAATACTTTGTGATAATACGGAAATTAAGGGGTATTCAAATTAAAAAAATCACTCTAAAAAAACCAATTCTTTATTGTTTAGATCTCCAACAAATGACTGAAATTAGTTAAACCGAAATGGTGGCAGTATTACATTTATTGACCAACACCTCCAAACACAACTTTGCGCAGTTAGAGCTACCAACTGTCTTTTTACAAGCAGCCACGATACTGAGAGTTCCTGAAGTGATAGTACAAGATCCCCGCTGAAGGTATGTCACTTGTAAAGACCATTCCCTCAGATTTGTTATTTGTTGGCTTCCTTGTGGTTTGGGTTTTTTTTGTTTGTTTTTTATTTTCTTGATTTTTGCTTTTAAAATTAAAGTGTTTCTATTGACAATTTTTTTCTTGTTGGATTAGCTCAGATCACAAAAAGGACCCCTCTGTATAATGCTGCCAGCTTCGGGGAGGGGGGAGCTTTCAACATGACATCTGGCTAATGCCTTTCTCAGTTTGCCTGGCGTTCAAAACGCAGGCAGGATTATCAAGCACTTGTTTTCTTTTCCATTTGTGTGTGTTCCCTGGGCTTGTAAATGTAAATTTAATATACTACTGTCATGCCAGTAAAAACGAAAGGGGAGGAACTGAAGAATTTGCAAAATGAGGAACAGCAGAAGGTCTTTGTAAGACCATTTTATTTTCACCAAGCTCTAAGTGCAAGAGAAGTAATTAGGTTGTTTTCCTCTTATTATTGGGCTCTCCATCCCATCAAAATGAGTTACCAAACCCCCAAATCCTCTACCTGTATTTCCAGTTTATTGATCGAGTAATTCAATTTTTTTTTCACATTAAAAATATAGAATACAGTGCCTTAAGAAGGTGTTTAAACAGTGTGAATAAGACTAATCTACTGCCCTCTCAAATTCATGAAGTATTCTGAATTTGAATCAGCATATCTTGTGGTATGTATTACGAGGGCACCCCCTAGCTTCCATATTTCCTGATCAGGAAGGAAACAAATTTCTTCATCAATTTCAGAGCAGAGCAGTGCTGTTTTCTAAGTTGTAATAACAGTGTGTGATTAGCAGTTGGCATTAAAAATAGCTTGTAGAACTTTTTATTGCACAATTTGTGTTTTAATAGGAAAGGAAATAACACATACTGTAGTAAAGGTTATAGAGTAGATCCATTCTTTATTTTTATCTTTGATAAAGCTGATTAAGGTAGAGCTAGATCATTGTGGTATATCTGGAGGCCCCTCAGAGTAGAGTCTGCATCAGGAAGATGGGTTTCTTTAATTTATCAAAGCAGAATACTTTTGGAGCACCCAAACTAGATTCTTTCTGACACAAAGCTGGGCAGCATGCTCTGGTTGCCCACCAGGTATGCTTCAACTGCTTGGTCTGAGATGTAATTTTTCCTTCCTGTGTGCCCCAAGAATATGTGAAATATGGATGCTAGATTCTCAACAGCAATTATTTCATGTGATGGTCATGTTCTTGGTGCATCACCCTACTTGCTAATGTAAATACAACCAATCTGGGTTTATCTTCAGACCAGAAGTTTTGGGCTGAGTGGGATCTGATCAAGCCAGAAGCTTATGGGGAGTTTATAAAGCAACAGTACCCCCCTTGACTTACTGGTTGCTGTCACATTCCCAACAGGCTCTAGGGACAAAAATGTACTGTACACTTCCATGCAGGAGGAATAGTGACTTCAAACAGGTTGTTTCACTAAGCTGCTTCTCCTATACTTATCTGCATTATCAGACAGAATGTTCTAAAACGACTTTCTTGGCATTGTTTTGTTGGTACAGATTTTTCTCCTTCTATCTGTTCCTATGCTGCAGCTTGCACACTTGTTCTATAAGTAGTTTTATATCAGTCACAGAAGCACAAACCAGTTGCCTTTTTTTTGTAGCTTTTCCCCTCAAAGCTTATGATTTAATCGATCCATTCCCTAGAATGGTTATGTGTTGTTTTCCCTGGATGGTTTTAATTCATCAGTTTTCAAGACAGGATAACCAGAACCAGAAGAGAAGTTTTCCAGATTGAGCTCTATCATCCTGGAAGAAAATAATCTGGTTTAATGAGTAGTTACATACAAGAGTAGTATGCATGAGTAGTTGGAGCAGGTTTAAAAGAAACCCATGCTCCTGTTTTAGTATTTGCTAATTGTTTCTTTCATATATCATCTGGATGAATTTATATTAGAAACATAATTTTGCAGATCACTTGAGCAAGCTGAACAGCCCTGCAGGTATGGAATATGAATTAATGCATGAAACATTCCTCCAAGTATGTTGTGAATGCTCTATCCCTGGCAGTATTCAAGGCTAGAATGGAGTCTTCAGTGACAGTTTAATGTGTGGTGTCCCTGCCCATGGCAGGGAGGTTGGAACTAGAAGATCTTAAGGTCTTTTTGAACCCTAACTCTTCTATGGTTCTATGGTTCTATTTCTACCAACATGCATTGTTACAGTAGCATCTTTGCATCTTCTATGTAAAATTAATCACAGTGCCAAAATCTGCACTGGACTTCCCAAAAGTCACTGCAAGGGGACAGACAGCCAGGAGGATCACTTAATCCCCACAAGTTTCTGCAAATAAGTGAAGTGGTGTTTTAAGTCTCCCCATATTTGATGAGCTCGTGATGTTTTATGTGAACCTCTTTCATTCAAATTGAGCTATTTGTGAATCTTGTGATAGTGAGCTACATTGTGAATCTCTTTCATTCAAATTGAGCTATTCAGACTCAGACACAACTGCTGCTGTCCCATATCTGCCAGGTCAGTTACCTTGCCAAGGAAACTAAAATAGCTTGATGTGTCTGTTCTCAGCCAGGTTGTTGGCTCCTTATGAACTTATTTGCCAGGTGCTTACAAACTGTTTAGCAAACTATTGCTTTTGGGGATTTCTGTGACTCTGATGTCACTTGGTATGGCTGCGCTGAAGTTAATGAGCAGCAAGTCAGTATGTTGGGTTGAGAGAAGCTCATAGAAGAGCTGCTCCATGACTACCTGCAGTGTGTGGCTAGGAGGTCTGACTGGCCCTCAGTTCGTTTGAATTATGATATGTGCTCTTCTATCCTGCTTTGCTAACACAGCATGATAATAATGTCCTGTTGCAGTGAGCACTTTTCTATTACAAGTGCTCTTTCCTATTGTTAAATCTGTTTAATTCCACAACAATTTTTTGTTTCAGTAAGATTTTGATTTTGAGTCGTATCTTTGTCAGATCAATAGCTTTGTATTTCTGGAATCCACCTTTTCTTGCTTTTGTACTATTGTCAGTACGGATGGTTTTCCTTGGTCTTAGATTTTTGAATGCTGTTCTGTTAACCAAGAAATACATAATAGACTTTTTAGTTTTGGTTTTTTTTGTTGTTTGGCTTGAGGATAAGGATTGCTTTCTTACCACTGTAAAGAACCAACAGTTTCTAAAACATCCTTAAAAATAGTTTTTTATAAGTAACTAGCAATGAAGATTTTAAAGTGGTATTTCTGCATGTGAAGCAAAATCATCTTATTTAGAATATACTGAGTTGTAAACAACCAAATGTTCTTTCCAAGTATGCCCAGAATATGTCAGAAATGTGAATTGCTGGAATGTGTATTGAACTTTGTGTAAGAGATTTCCTGTTACATGAAGGAAATTCCGTTCTGGCATTTAACCTACCTGCTCTGTGTCACTTAAACAACCGATATAATTTATGTTCAGTTTCTCTTGGCAAAGATTTTCTTTGTTATTATTGTAAACACAAAAATCGCTGAGCTTGTGTTCAGTTTTCCTTGGGTTTTGTGGGGTATTTTTGAGCTCATATGCAGTTGGAATTGAGATTTTTTTTTTTTTATTTTTCACATCTGAAATTGTTAGTGAGCAAAGTTCCAAAGTTTTCAGAAAACACTCTAGACAGTAACTGAAATATGTAATTTCTTTCTACTTATCAAAATATTTCTTTTTTGAAATGTATCTATGAAAACAAAGTGAAATCTTATTCTATGAAGAGCAATACCAGTGCCTTTCTGAAGTGTGCTTGTCATAATCTACTAAAAAAAAAATAGAGCAATCATGGACCACGTGAAACGTTCTTTACCTGGTGTTGTCATCAGTCGCATCCTGCCTGTGGCAGAATCCAAGTTTTAAGATTCCAGCGTTTCTCTCTGTGTCTATATATATAGTGGAAGGTGATTAAGAAATTACTTCGTGTAGTTCTTAGTACCCTTTGTCCATATGCCACTGCATGCAAATAATATTGTATTATCCTGAGAACAGCAGATGGGCTGGTTCCTTCTGAACAACAGCAATTCACTGTGCTTCTGACTTTATGAAATTTGTACTAAAATTGTTGTCCTGCAGAAATAAACTTAGAGCCAGATGGACCTGCCATTTGAGCTGCACAACCTTACACCAAAATAAGCTCTGGAAAATATTGCAGGAATGGGGTTTGTGGGTTTCTTTTTTTAGAAGTAACAAATGGAGAATTTAAAACTAGCAGAAGTGATAGCATCAAACTATTTCATGCTCATAGATTTATTGCATTTTCCATTACAAATGCATTTCTTAATGAAAACTTAAAAAATCAATACAATCTACAGGAGAAAGATACAGTCTTTCTGAAATAATTTGTTGCTTTTTGGAAAAACTTGCTGCAATAGCATCTATTCGTACAACTGGCAGAAGCAAGGGAAGGGAGGAGCAGATCTGCTGGAGGCACTTATTGTAAGATTGGCTTTCTACCCTTGGAAACTTTCTCTCCTTGGAAAGGATGGTGAATCGTGATTTGAGGGGGGACAGATCCTGACCAATGACAGGGAAGTGAACTGCAGAGCTATCTCCAGCATCAGGTGCTGAAAGCCAAGTTGGAGCACCAGTGTTGGAAGCATCTTTTAGCTTTTTAATGCGTGGGTTTCAAAAAGCTTTTCTCTAAATACTAGATGAAACATTTTTAATTAGCTGACCGACTCTTACCCTCTGGGACAACTATTTGTCCTTTCAATATGGCAAGCCTTTTATTTTCCCTAAACTAAACTTTTCTTTAAGGCTTCCTCCTATGTTACAGACGATTTCAAGTAATCATAAACCATTTTCCACTTTGCTAATGAACCCCAGGAAAGTAACTTGGTGGACCAGACATTTAGATGCCTTTTATCAATGACAAGTTTGAAAATCCTGATGACTTGTTCCTGTTTCAGAGTGTCACTATCACTTTTGGATTCAACAGTGGCTTGTCATGCGTGTCATATACTTTGGAGAACTGTCAGTGCAGCTTGTAGTCATGACAGAAGGTTCTGCTCAGTCTCTTGGTCTTATGGACAACACTGCTTTGTGTTTATGTGTGTGTTTATATATAGCTGTACATCCTTGTGCTTGTGTTTGCGAATATGTATAGCTGTACATCAGTTTAATTTCTAG
This sequence comes from Bolborhynchus lineola, assembly GCA_025448015.1. NCBI lineage: Eukaryota > Metazoa > Chordata > Aves > Psittaciformes > Psittacidae > Bolborhynchus > Bolborhynchus lineola. The sequence goes on from JAOEHX010035455.1 coordinate 56,360, forward strand.
TACAATTTTCTTGGAAATCTCCAAATGGATTTCTATGGGAAATCAGTTTTCAAAGACTAGCCTTAAAGAAACCTTGAATTTCTAGCGAAAACACATATGTGAGAAAGGGAGAAGGTTTACATTAGGGTAAAACAGTCATCTGAAAAGCAGGGGACTCCAGTTTAAGTCTCTGATGTGTGCATTTCCCACTACCCTCCTGAGAGAGCTCTGTAAGCATTGTTTGGCTCTTCAGAAATACATCTGTCCCATTTTTCTTTTTTCTCCATTTTCTTTTCAGGTTTCTTCCTAGTTATAAAAGGGAGCACATGACCTGGTTTGCCTGTCTTCTTTTTAGTTGAATGCATTTGGTTTACAGTTCTAGATGAAAGTAATTTTCTCTAAAACTGCAGGGAATACTCCTTATTCTCATAATTATTTTATTCCTACTACATTTTGCTAAGGATTGTTGAGGTTAAAAGTTATTGTCTTACATGTGGGTTTTCTCCCAAAATCAGAATGTTGTCAAAGACCTTCATACGTGTGTAGATACATATATATACACATTTTCTTTTCCTGCTTGCAAGACAGCTGTTTCAAGCAATGTTTTGGGGAATGTGAAGCATGTGCTTATCTTCTGCTTTCTAATACAGACCTGAGCTGGAACTCAGAAGGAACAGAAACTATTGTTGACTGATAAAGCAAATTGTATTTACCAAGTTGAGGCCAAAGAATAATGGAAAATGTGTCTGGCCAGAAAAGCTCCCATCCCATAGCATAAGAAACTGGACTTTCTCTATTGAATACAGTTTTGGATGAATGGATGCCTCATTTTTATTTCTTCATCAGTATATGAATAGTTTGTTCCATAGAATATTTTTATCTTCCTCAGAAACAGTTGATATGGTTTCCTTTATAGCATTGAGTTGAAAAATATCATCTTGGTATGAAGCTTTATATATCTCTTGTGAATGATTAACTTGATGAAATACATTTAATCTCACTTTATTTTCCATTTATCATAATTATACAGAACATATTTTTAATTAGAGCAATCCTTTCTTGCTTGGACTCAGAAAAAAAGTATGAAATCACCTACAGAGGTGGGAACTTCAGTTTTCCTTCTTTTTGAATGTTGTCACACTAAGTTTCAAGTTCTCCCTAGCTGGCAAGTCTTTTTCACAGGTAAGGTTGTAAGTGTCTGAATTCTCATTGCGTTCAGAATGAAAAGCTGCTATATGCCTAGCCCTTACAGGAATTTTTGTGTGCTCCTGTCAGACATCCAAAAGATAAGAGGTTGATTTGGAATGAAATAATTCTTGAAAGAAGTGAGACCTTCCCAAAAGAAGTCATTTGTGTTGCATTCCAAATGTGTATTCTCTGTTTCCAGGTCATTTTTGGCTAAAGTAATTTCTTCTGATCTCAGTGCTTTGCTAGGAACTAGCCTTATTTGGATTTCCATGCTTTTTCACATTTCTGACCATTTGCAGCCAGCCCTTTCTTATGTAGGGTAACTCAGCTGTTGATTGACAATATCTTACAGTTGCTTACCCTTCCAAACTAAACAGTTCTATGAAGGAGGAAATGTGCATTAGCCACAAAAAACTTGTTGAAACTATTTGTATTTTGGTGTTCACTTACAGAAAAACAGTTGCTTTCCTAATGTCAGAAGATGTTCTTGATGCTTAGGCTTCAGAGATGATAATTTTGAACTTTCAGTGCACTACTTATGTTGTTTTACTCTGGTATTTACTCTGAAATTGCTTGTACCTTAACCCAGCACACGTACTGCTATATTGAGATCATAGACAGTCATCAGACTGTTCATGTGCACATTTGCAGTGAAGAGTCAGGTGAGTTGCTCTGATTTGGGAAGTTGCAGTCAAGCTGGTTTTGGCCTTAACTTTTTAAGTAGACTCCGGTTAAACACTTGAGTTTCAGTAGCAGGATTACAAACATACTTCGTGAAAAAGAGCAGTTTGGTAGGCTGTGGAGAATTGGTTTTCCTTGTAATCAACGAAAATTTCAAAATAGAGGATTCTGATGAGAGCTGGCAGAAAAGATGTGTAGATCCTCTTTTTGGATACTCTGATTAAGTGAAGAAATGCAAGAAATGAAAGACTCACAGTAGGCAGTACAAGAAAATGCCATGCTAGAGGCAAACCAGCAAGGTCAACTTCAATCTGAACACAAGACTAAACTGCTTTCAGTCTATTGGGACCATATGCTGGAATCTGATAATGCAATTTAACCATATTAAAAATGCTTAGTAACTTTTGTAGTCTATGGAGTAACCACAGGCTCTGTTTACACTCTTTTGATTAACCCACCCGAAGGACCCTGTAGTGCACATAGCCACAGCTTCTGAGCCCTTGTTAGCATAATTTGTGTTAACTTTTAAAGGAGGAAGATGGGTAAGCAAGCACAAGGGACTTGGCAAGTCATCTCTTTCTCAAAAAGGAGCTTAGCATATCAAGGACAAACACTGTGGTGGAGAAAGATCTGAAATTACTAAGTCCTGCTTAACCAAGAGAATGGGGTCAGTGCTGAGGTTATAATCAGTTCCTAAAGTCAGAAAATACAAAACACGAATATAGTTGGAAGGCTCTTCTAGTACTTGTCCTGTTTTTGTCATGTGGGTGTGTTGAGGAAAGGGTGGGTTGTAGTTGGAGATTCTGCAGTCAAGGGAAGAACCAAAGGAAAACCATGGAGTTGGCAACCACCACAGTGTTCTCCTGAAGGCAGCTTTGGTCAGTTAAATCAAAATAATTTAGCCTCTTTGTGTAGCTGGGTAGATCAGAGTGTGCTTGTCCATTTAAAGAGCTTCAAACAAAAAAAGTTTAGTAAGACCAGTAACCATTTGTCCTGCTAAGTGGAAAGAGAAATGTGATCTTCATCATAGATCCTCTTCCTACAGAGTTGCAGGACTGTCTAAAGGATTCTAACAACAGCCTGTTGAAATACATTCTGGTTTTTGGTGGAGTTCTGGTATAACCAAGCCCTGCCTGGGGAAGTAGGTATCTGTAGCAAGCTGTAAGGATTCAACCCCTAAATCAGGTCACTGTGTGGAAAATGAAAATAGGACCAAAAAAACCTGGAAGAAAATTACTCTTTCAAAATGGAAAATCTGCTTTGGGCTTTTACTTAGGTCAGTGACACTATTAAGCTTTTGACAAACATGACGATTAAAATTCTTAAAGTAAGAAAAGGTTTCTTGTTCTCATGGGGGACTTTAACCACCCTGATATCTGTTGGAGGGATGGTACGGCCCAGTACAATCAATCCAGAAGGTTCCTCTATTGTGTGGAAGGTAACTTCCTTCTGCAAGTAATAGAGGAGCCGACAAGAAGAGGTACCATGCTTGACCTTGTGCTCACCAACAGGGAAGGACTGGTTGGAAACGTGATGCTCCATGGCATCCTTGACTGCAGTGATCATGAGATGATCGAATTTGAGATCCTCAAGACAGTGAGAAGAGCGTGCAGCAAGCTCACTGCCCTGGACTTCAAGAGAGTGGACTTTGGCCTCTTCAGGAACCTTCTCAGTAAGGTTCCATGGGATATAGCCCTAGAGGGCAGGGGGGCCCAAGACTCTTGGTTGATATTCAAGGATCACCTGCTGCATGCTCAGGAGTGTTGCATCCCAACTAGAAGGAAGTGCTGCAGGAGGGCCAGGAGACCCCCTTGGATGGATAAGGAGCTGCTGAAGAAAATTCAAAGGAAAAAAGAGGGTTCTAAAAGGTGGAAGCAAGGACAGGCGGCCTGGGAAGAATACAGGGATGTCATCTGGGAATCTAGGCACTGGGTTAGGAAAGCTAAGGCCCACTTAGAATTGAATTTAGGATGTTAAAGATAACAGGAAGGGCTTCTATAGGTATGTTGCAAATGAAAGACAGACTAGGGACAATGTGGGCCCCACCCAGAAGCTATCGGGAGAACTGGCTACCCTGGATTTGGAGAAAGCTGGGGTTCTGAATGACTTTTTTGCCTCAGTCTTGACTGGCAAATGCTCTGACCACACCACCCAAGTCTTGGAAGGCAGATGCAGGGACAGTGAGAATGAAGACCCTGGGCCCACTGTAGGAGAGCAACTGGTTTGAGACTGTCTTAAGAACCTGAACGTACACAAGTCCATGGGACCTGAAGAAACCCATCCACTGGTCCTGAAGGATCTGGCAAATGAAGTTGCTAAGCCACTGTCCATCATATTTGGAAAATCATAGCAGTCAGAAGAAGTTCCCAATTACTGGAAAAAGGGAAATATAACCCCCATTTCCAAGAAGGGGAAAATGGATGAGCAGAGAACTACAGAGCAGTCAACCTCACCTCTGTGCCTGGTAAAATCTTGGAGCAGATTCTCCTGGAAGGCATGCTGAGGCCCATGAAAAACAACAAGGTGCTTGGTGACAGCCAGCATGGCTTCACTAAAGGGAAATCCTGCCTGACCAATCTGGTGGCCTTCTATGATGGGGCTACTGAACTGATGGATTGGGTAGAGCAGTTGATGTCATCTATCTGGACTTGCACAAAGCATTGGACACTGTTCCACATGACATCCTTGTCTCTAAGTTGGAGAGACATCAATTTGATAGAAAGACCACTTTATCCACAAAGTACTGGCTGGATAGCTGCACAGAGTCATGCTCAATGGCTCAGTGTCCAGCTGCAGATTAGTAATGAGTGGTGTCACTCAAGGATTGGTGTTGTGACCGGTCTTGTTCAACATCTTTGCTGGTGACATGGACAGTGGAATTGAATGCTCCCTCAGCGAGTTTGCTGATGACACCAAGCTGGGTAGTTAGGTTGATACACTGGAGGGAAGGAATGCCATCCAGAAGGACCTTAACATGCTTATGAGGTGGGCTGATGCTAACCTGATGAAGTTTAACCATGCCAAGTGCAAGGTCCTACACCTGATTCGGAGCAACACCAGGCAGAGCTACAGGTTGGGCAGAGAAGAGATTTGGAGCAGCCCTGCAGAGAAGGACTTGGGGGTGTTGGTCGATGGTAAAATGGACATGAGCTGGCAGTGTGCTCTTGCAGCCCAGAAAGCCAACTGTATCCTGGGCTGCATCAAAAGGAGTGTGACGATCAGGTCGAGGGAGGTGATCCTGCCCCTCTACTCTGCTCTCCTGAGACCTCACTTGGAGTATTGTGTGCACTTCTGATATCCTCAACATAAAACAGGACATGGAACTGTTGGAACAAGTCCAGAGGATGGCCACGAGGATTATCAGGGGACTGAAGCACCTCCCGTATGAAGATAGGCTGAGAAAGTTGGTGCTGTTCAGCCTGGAGAAGAGAAGGCTGCGTGGAGATCTCATAGCAGCCTTCTAGTATCTGAAGGGGGCCTATTGGGATGCTGGGGAGGGACTCTTCATTAGGGACTGTGGTGACTGGACAAGGGGCTATGGATTCAAACTTCAACAGG
>JAOEHX010035466.1:6111-19069 GCA_025448015.1 Bolborhynchus lineola
AAAGTGAGAATCATTATGGTTTTAGTGTACTGAAAACATGAGCTACCTAAGACACACAGAATCCAGTATCTGGAAACAAAAGAAAAGTATCTTGGTGGAAATTAGTAAACTGTTATGGCAGGCTCATAGAATTACAGAATGGTTCAAGTTGGAAAGGACCATAAGATCATGCAGTTCCAACCCCCTGACATGGGCAGGGACACCTCACCCTAGACCATGTTGCCCAAGGCTCTGTCCAACCTGGCCTTGGACACTGCAAGGGATGGAGCATTCACAACTTCTTTGGGCAACCCATTCCGGTACCTCACCACCATCACAGTAAAGAATTTCTTCCTTATATCTAACCTGAACTTCCCCTGTTTAAGTTTGAACCCGTTACCCCTTGTCCTCTCACTACAGTCCCTAAAGAAGAGTCCCTCCCAAGCATCCTTATAGGCCCCCTTCAGATACTGGAAGGCTGCTATGAAGTCTCCATGCAGCTTCTCTTTACCAGGCTGAACAGCCCCAACTTTCTGAGCTTGGGATATAAAAACGATAAACCATACAAGCACATCATGACTAAGTCTAATAAATGTTTATATTTGCCAGATCATTTCAGCAAGCACATGACAATGCACTTCCATATTTTCCTCTGTTCCTGCAGTAACAAAAGTTCAAGGTATCCAATGATGCATAACTGATATTTGAGGGATTTTCCCTCAGGAACGTACAAGTAATACCTGTAAGTATGGGAATTCTTATTTGTTAAAACATATTAGTAAATACTGAGTCACAGGAAGGGCAAATGTGTGTTCTTTGTGCTTCTGGCAATACAGTTTTGTCATGCAGAATGGAGTACAAGTATTTAATAACATTTCCATTCCTACTACAGTAATTTTGGAGCGAATTGGATTGGTTCTTACTGGCTTTCTTTTAGCCAGTTTACTGAGATCCACAGCTGCAGCTGGTAATGTTCTTTCTTTGCTGGTTGCAGTGTATAATGGTCTTTGTCTTTTTAAATTGAAGTTTGAGAACCTGTCTGACTTATCTCTTGGGACAAGACTAGACATGGTGAAGAACAGATCATTCTTGGATCCTGGGGCATTGTGAAGACATTCTTATTTTCAACACTTAGAAATGTCAAACAAGTAATACAGGTAATTGTAAATACTTGGATAGATTTACTTGTTCATGTATCACCTTTTCTGTTTTTAGACAACTAAGCTGTTTCTCCAATGTATTTTACATATTTCTCCATGTATTTTACACATACTAAAGTATCTTTTTTCCTCAATATAACCACAACAGTGAGTATTCAAGAGCTGAACATTAAAAAAAAAACCCAAAATTAAATTAAAAGCTACTTTAATTTGAATTAAGTTTTAGCTACAAAATAGTATATTTCAAGCTAATAAAATATTCAAGAATTAACAAATTTGTAATGTTTTTTGTGCACATAACATCATTCATTTTCAATGAAAATTTCTTGTGTTTTGGCTTCATCAAAATAACATTTTTATTAAGATTAAAGATGTGACAGAATATAGTGATTAAATGTAAAGCACAGTTTAATCTGGTGATAAGCAGCCATCAGGGTTATTACCAGAAATGGAAAAACACTTGAAAAAATGCTGGTTTGTTTTTTTTTTTTCTTTTGTGCCAATTCAATCAGTTACATCTCAGTGGTACAAGAATTAAGTGCTGATGTTTCTCTAGGGTATGAAATAGTTTGGCAAACTTAACTCCCAATATTGCCTTATTTCCTTCATCTATAAAAAGGGTGTCTTGTAACAATCCTGTCTTTGGCTAAATGATGAAAGACTGAAGATGGTTTGCTTGTATAAATCAGTACTGGTGTGTCAGACAGAACTAGCCAAACTTACTAGAGCAGAGCACTCTTCATTTTGATGTTGGGTTTTGTTTTGGGTTTTTTTCAGGGCTAGATTGCTCTCCTCTGGGTCAGAAGCATGATTTTACTCAGTATAGTATATGTGGCCTTTTATTCTTCTGTGAACAGAATTATTGGTGGTGTAGCTACTATTTAACATGGGATAAATTAATGAAAATGCAGTGACTTGAATTAAAAAGAAGAAATAAGTAAAGACTTCTGCATTTCTAAACCCAGGAAGTGGCAGCTACTGATCAGCACCTCTGTGGTTATCAGCACTCTTTGTTCAGCCCCATGCAAAGAATACATGTAAAAAGTTACCTTTGAATACTGATATAAGCGGCAACAGCTCTGAAGTTGTTCTAAGGGGAAGTGAGATTTGCCATCTACTGCAGCAGAGAGCCAGCTGCACCTCTGCAACCTCAACTGTCACTAACTCATCTACCAAAACGGACGTGGGTATTAAGGAGACTTTCCTTGCTGTGAAGTTGGCTTCGTGTTGTATCATATATCCTGTAAGAGATCATCCATCACGTTTGCTTCAGGGCACTTCCCTTCTAGGCTTTCAAGGAGGAAACAGAAACAACCAAGGAACACAAATGTACTTCTCTCTCTGTGACTGAAACAACAGAAAGATGTTCACATTCCTTAGAAAAAACAGTAATTTAGATTAAAAAAAGAGGTGCTTTTTTTTTTTCCTCAAATAACTGAAGCACAATAACGTGACGTATGGTGGGAAACTTCAAAAAATGAAGTATGTTATCACAGAATGAGCAATAAGGTATTTTAGTGGAATTTTAAAATCTCTCCACTACCCTACCACAATCTGAAAAATGTAATTATTTATGGATAAAAGTATTTGGAATGGCTACTTCCTGAAAAAAATAAGCCACATAACTATCATTCATTAATATTACATCTATAACACGTTTCTTATTCTTGATGTTTGTACACAATTCAGTGAGCAAGCACATTTGTTTTTAATAGCTGCGTGTGTTTTATTTCCCCCAAACAGTTCCTACAGGAGATTTTGAAAGAGAGCTTGAATTTTTTCTGGTTTTTGAGATAGGAGAATTCCTGCAAGTAAATTAAAGACAGGATGGGGTGGATTTGGGGGTTGAAAAATACCCTACAGAATCTTAAATTTATGTAGAATCCTTATGAATGCATAAAACCTCTTATTCCTTGTAAAGGAATTTGCTAGTTTTAGGTTTTAACTTCATGTCGTAACCATTTTTCCAGTATTGTTCTGACCAGCCAATCTTTTTTAACAGGCTTTTCTGCAAAAATATAAAAGACTACAGCAATAAAAATAACAAAGAAAATCACCTTATTTTTGTGAACTCTAATGTCATGAAATACATTATTTTTTAATTACATTGGTTTATTAAGTGTAGATCAAAGACTTCTTTCTTATGAAGGATTTCACTCTTAGTTGTTAGTGCAGGCACTTCAAAAGTACGTTGCTGTAGAACATGGAACACAAACCTCCTGAGCTCACAGTTTGAGGACAGCGCAATCTTAGTGACTTCACGTATATTCATGTATCTATGGTCAAATGGTATCTTGCACAGGAAGACTAAATTGAGACACATATCCCACAATACGCACGATGATTTAAGTTTCAGTTGAAAGAGCCAAGTTTCACATTTAAGTCCAAACCTATCATCACTAGGTGTGGCGAGAGGAGCTTACACAGGCACATCTCTTGTTCTAGAGCACTGCAAACATCTTACAGCATGATGGCAACCTGTTCTCTGCAGCCATGTAAGCGGGTGCAGCATAGGCTAGTTCACTGTGCAGGCATTTGATTTGCACAGGCTTTCGCCTGCAAAGCCATGCTGTAATATCATACTCCTATGTTCTGTGACGTGTTTGAATTACACCAACATTACAGGTGAAGACAGTAGTGACTTGGTAGAAACACAGACATGTGGACAACCAAAGTAAAATCAGTTCTGGCTGTATGTTAAATGCAAATTAATCTGTTTTTTTATCATCTAGTGTTAAAAATAGAAACTTATATATTAATGCTCAAAATGATACCTATTTCTTTGATTGCCTAGATCAGTGTCCTTCTGTGTGTGTGACTAATTTGTATCCAAAAAAAGACAGTGACAGGTTTAACACACTTTCTGAATTGCTGTGTAAGTATATGATGTGTTCCTACTAGTACAGGCTGGACAGAACCACTAGTCTGTGGCTTCACACCACTCTTCTGCACTTACTTCATTTCACCCTTACTTCACCAAAGTAGAACCATGATGTTTCTGTCTTGACCCCTTATGCTTTATCTGCCTAGCAAGCCACTTCAGAATATGTATTTAACACAGTTTGTCCTGTAATAATGAACACCAGACCCACTGGAAATTTCAGAGGATATATATAGTATTTTTCCAACTATTAATATGATAAACCCCATTATTTTTACAAAATCTTTACTTGACTGTTGCTTTGATGCATAACTTTACAAAAAAGTACAGGCATGGAGCTTTTGTGAACATACTTTCCTAACTGAAGTGCATCATTTTGCAATACCTGCCAGGTATAAACTACTTACTTTTGTTCTTTGAACTGTATCGATCTGTTGGGTAATCCAACTTGCTCTTCAAAGGCCTAATAAAAAGGCTGGAACACTTGTTAACAAACTAGCACTTTTAGTACATTTTAGAGTATTTTTCAAAGCCAGTGAGAAACCTGGTTTTGTAAGAGTGTTAATTCTTTAAACATTACTAAGCATTTCTGTTCTTATAAACATCTAAAAATAAACCCACAATTGTTAATTCTGAAATAGCATTGTGCTGGTTTGGACTGGGATAGGGTTAAATTTTCCTCATAGCAGCTGGCGTGGGGCTGTTTTAGATTTGTGCTGGAAACAGTGGATAACAGAGGGATGTTTTTGTTAAGTGCTGAGCAGTGCTTACAGCGTCAAAACTGTTTCTGCTCCTCACCCTGAGTGAGTAGGCTGGGGGTGCACAAGAAGGGATCCATGCTAGAGCAGTCTATTCCTGAAGGACTGCACCCATGGAAGGCACCCACACTGGAGCCGTTTGTGAAGAGCCGCAGGATGGACTCATGTTGGAGAAGTTTGTAAAGAACAGGCTCCTGGGGTAGGGACCCCACACTGGAGCAGGGAAAGAGCGGGAGACTTCCCCCGATGGAGAAAGGAGCCATTCCCTGTTCCTTGGTGCTGCTGGAGGGGAGAGAAGGTAAAGAGTTCGGGACTAAAGTTAAACCTGAGAAGAAGGGAGGGGTGTGGAGAAGACGTTTTAAGATTAGGTTTTTATTTCTCATTATCCTACTCTGGTAATAAATTAAGCGATTTCCCCCCTCAAGACGAGTGTTTTGCCTGTGACAATAATGTGTGAATGATCTCCCCCTGTCCTTATCCAATACAATTTTTCAGAGATTATCTTAAGACTGAAACTTCATATGCTTGTAAAATGTTCTTTTGCAAAGCAGCAAGCCAGCTTTACAACCCCCCAGTAATCACAACAATCAGCTACAAATAAAGAGAACTAGGAAAGAGACACTAAGATGTATTTGCTTCCCTTCACCTGACTGTTCTGAGTAAGACATAGCCTTGGGTGATATGGTTTAGTGGGAGGTGTCCCTGCCCACAGCAGGGGGGTTGGAACTAGATGATCTTAAGGTCCTTTCCAACCCTAACTACTCTATGATTCTATAATGAATACAAGGTTGTATTTATAAATAAAAAAGATGAGATTACTCACATGTTAAAGAAGGGCAAACATCACACTCAAGATTCCATCCTTTCTAAACAGCATCTGCTGTGTACACCTTCAGGGAAAATCCCAGTAAGCAGGACAGGACACTGCAACACCTATGTGTCTTGCCACCAAAACTGAGCGTTACTGATGTGTTTTTACTGGGTAATATGGCACCATTGATCATGAAATCAAAACCAGTTCATAACTGTAATGAAAACGGTACATGAAAAGGTGTTTCTTAATAAGTTATTTGGATGTCATAGAAACACCAATCTAAGATGTCACAATACCAGGAGCGAGGTGTACCCTAGATCACTTACTGGAAATTCCAAGTTACATCTGAACTAAGTTTAAGCAAAGAAATAAACCCAGGCTCTCCTTGGTTTGTGTAAGTGGCATGTGTTACCCATGCTGTGTTACGCTACTCTTGGAAATGTTAAAATGACAGTTTGGCCAACGTTCCCATGAATTCCTCACATGCCTGAAGAATAAACCAACCCCTAAAAATATTGAATTGCATCAGCTCCCTCAGCCAATCATTTGGTGTAAACACATAAGGCAGTTCCTAACCCACAGGTGTTTTGATTCTCGGCTGTTTGAATTTCCACATTATCATCATTCACCAGTGACTATGATGTTTAAATACATACCATCAGTAGTGCCTCCGTGTTCCAGCACAGCAGCTGCCCAGTTATAAGTGCAAGGCTCTTCTCAGGCACAGTTTTCTTCAATGAATAGCTACTTAAGCAGTGATCAAGATTAACCACTTCTCAAAACAGAAGAATTAGCACATGAACACAACTATGACTACTGGCGTATTTAAAAGGTGGGAGGTGTTAAAAATACGTTGAACATTGGACATCACTCAAAGCAGAAGCGAGCGCGGCTGCGTTAGCAGGGAGGGTGAGCACCAAACCTGTCAGAACTCGAGTCTCTGCATGACCATTATGCAAAGGAAATACCGCACCGACCGGAACGCGCTACACCAGGGGCGGGTGAGGCAAACGAGGACAAGAGCTATTCAGCCGGGATGTACGGCCCCGGATCTCCCACCGGCCCGCCGGACACCGCTGCTCCCGCCGGGGGGCGGCCCGGGCCCTGGAGGTGCTGCGGGGAAGGAAGGGAGGGTGGGGGGACCCTATGGCTGTGCCGCTGCCGGGCAGGAGACTGCAGCGGGGAGGGGTCGGTATCTGCTCCCAAGCACTGTGTGCAGCTCTGGGGTCCTCAGCGTAAGAAGGACATGGAGCTGTTGGAGCAAGACCAGAGGAGGCTACGAGGATGCTCAGGGGCTGCAGCACCTCCCGTACAAAGACAGGCTGAGAACATTGGGGCTGTTCAGCCTGGAGAGGAGAAGCTGCATGGAGACCTCAGAGCAGCTTCCAGTGTCTGAAGGGGGCTACAAGGATGCTGGAGAGGGACTCTTCATCAGGGACTGTAGTGATAGGACACAGGGTGATGGGGTCAAACTGAAACAGGGGAAGTTCAGGTTGGATATAAGGAAGTTCTTCCCTGTGAGGGTGCTGAGGCGCTGGCACAGGGTGCCCAGAGAAGTGGTAAGTGTCCCATCCCTGGCAGTGTTCAAGGCCGGGTTGGACAGAGCCTTGGGTGACATGGTCTAGTGTGAGATGTCCCTGCCCATGGCAGTGGTTTGGAACTGGATGATCTCAAGGTCCTTTCCAACCCTAATCATTCTGTGATTATATGATGATCGTATTGTCTAGATACTTCATTACTTTGCTGAATTAGGACTATCATTTGTCTACTTGTTTCTCAGAAAGTGTTTGGAAATTGTTACATACGTAGTTTTCCTGCTGTTCTGGTTTTTAGCTGGGATGGGGTAAGGTTTTCAAGGCTGCTATTTTTTTCCCTACAGATTTCATCATCTCCTGCTTATTCCTCAACAGAAAGAGTAATTTATGAAATCAATTGGTTGCTGCAAGAATGATTACATGCGTTGGAATGATTGTGATTTCAGGTAGGGGATAAATGAAAGAATCAGAGACTTTGGAGAGAATAAGTAGCTTGTAAAATTTCAGATGTCCTCGGCAAAAATACATGGATAGCGCCCTGATTTCTAAGTGTGGCAGTGCCTTCTGAGTGTTATGCAGGGCAGAATTACATGAACAGACATCAAAATTGTAGCATGCATAAGCTTTTCCAGTAAGACCTGAAGTGCTGAACAGTGCTGAGGCAAAGTGCCAGTTCCATGCTGTGGGGGTGATGCTATATGGAAAAACTTGGACAATTCGCTAGACTGGATGTGATTTCTAGCTACATCAGCATCAGTTGGAGTCAGTTTCCTGGAGACAGCATCAAGGGTGGTGAGATGTGAAGTAAGAAGCTCATCTTTCATGTATAACTCATGTATAAGCTCATCTTTCATGTATAACTCTGCATAGGTTTTCCTATTCCTCTTTCTTGGTCTGAGGAAATTCTCTTCTCACTCCAGTTTTTTCTCTTGTCTTTACGTCTTCCTTCTGGATTCCTTTTCCTGGTCAAATGAGTATGACCCCAAATTGACAAGTGTGAATGTGTTTCTCTATCTGTAGCAGGGGGCTCATGTTGTTGAAGCTGCAGCAAATCACCAGGGCTGGAAGCAGTATCTGGAGGTTTCTAGTCCTAACTGCCCCTCAAAGCAGGTTCACTTCCACAACCTCTCTGAGCCAGTGTTTGACCATGCAGACAGTAAGGCTTTTTTTCCTAACAGAAGTTTCCTAAATTCTAGCCTATGGTTATTAACCTCCATGGACTGCAAGTGGAGATCCGCTTCTCATTTTTGAGCCCCTGGCGCATGTCTCCAACAGAGCCCTGGCAGCATATAAGAGAAATACTGACTTTACTGAGGCAAATGCAAAAACTTTTATTGATCACAATAGTGATCAGCAACCACATGATCTATAAAGTGTTACTAAAATAAGATGAAGCTCATCTGCTGCTACATGGATAATTGGTAGAGAGGAAGGTCTTTAAACAAAAAGACATTGCCCAGGTCTTGTCAGGGCCCTCAGAGCACTAACAGACTCTACTGAGGCTGAGCAACCTCACCCAGGGGTTCCACCCATACCCGTTGATATCTCGTTTAAGCTCAGCCTTTGGCCTTTGATCTATTCCCAAGATATGCTGTAGGTTTGTCTGCCTCCTGGCTGGACCTTTGCCATGTGCTGTAGGTAGGTTGTCTCTTGTATTAACCCCTTGGTTGGATGTTGAAGCCTTATCACTGTCCCTATCTTCTTCTGTTCCTGGCTGGAGCTGCTGCTTGAAGCTTGGACCTCATTAATCACTTTCTGGGGCTACTGAAAGGCCCTTTTACCAATCACGGTCTCTCTGGTGTGATCTGGCCTAGTTGATAAGAGCATGTCCTGCACTGGGATCACCATCAACTCCTGGCTCCATTTCCTTGGTACTTGCTGCTCCCTGATGCTACTGGGGAAACAGAAAGTCAACATCTAAATTAAATCAAAGCTGGCTGCTCCTTAAATTGTTTCCTGTGCCTGGATCTGGTTCCCCTGGCCATTTCCTATTAGTCTCGTTTGGAGAGGACGTTAATTGGCAGAAATAGATTCTTAACTGTTCCCATGTGAATATCCCTGTGCTGGTCTTTCTCCCAGACGTGTTCATATGTCAGTTTCAGACCCTAAACATTTGCAAACATTCAAGTGCCAGAAAATCTCTGATATGAATGTTCATAGGAAAAGAAGAAACAAAATTAACTACTTTGAGTGAGAACTGTGTTGTGGTTTCCATGTGCTGTTGAAATGAGACCCAAGGATTATTCTAATATATGCACTGTGTTTCTCAACTGAACAATAATGTGAATGTTTAGAGGCAGCATCCTAAGCTCCCAGTTGTTTGATGCTCTCCTGGAGGAGGATGTTACAGTAGGGATTTGTCCAAAAGTAGGTGCTGCGCAAATGTGAATTCTGTGGAGTTTGGCATGGCTGATGCTCGTTTGTTCTGATGCATTGCTAATTCATTCTTGTCACAGAAATGAATGGTTTGGGTGATTCTGGGCTCTTTCCGGTTAACAGGATTGTTAAATCAGGATTTTATCTTCCCAATATGTGGAAAGCCAAAAAGTTTAGGAAGCCCAGATATTGTTTAGCAAAACCACCAGCTTTGTACTGCTGATTTATAGCTACCATGTGGAGTGAATTTCTGTCTAAAGAGCCTGCAAAGATGTGGAAGAGCAGGCAATGAAGGTTTGCCAAAGCTGTGTGTGTTTGCATAGATGGGCAGTGTGTCAGTCGTTAAATCACCAGAGTAGAGGTTGTACTTCAAAATGAGTTTGGAAATGCATCGGCGTGTGCAGATTTCTTAGGAGTGTGCAGATCTAGATTTTCACATAAACTGAGCATGGGGTTTGTACAAGGGAAGGAAAGCCGATTTCCATATGAAAGACCACATCAGAGATAAGTAGGCCCTTTAAAATCAAGATTCATTTTGTGTCTTATTCTCAAAATGCTAATTTGTAAAACATGGCATGTTCAAGCAAATGTTTGGAGGAAAGTTTTATTCTCCTCCTGTCCTTTGAAGGGTTGCAATTTCTGTGTCCAGATTTGCACCTACAAATTGTAACTATATGTGCATGTATATACAATAATATATACAATGCAATGTGTGGAGGTACTGTGAAACAGTAGTATGGATCCTAGAGTTGAGTTTGTGATCCTTATTCTCTGTGTTCTAGTGGTAACCATGGTTTTGCATGAGGTGAGTTAGAATTGTCTGGCTTCTGTTATCTGTCCTATTGCCTCTGGGGATTTTTCTGAAGCACATGGCAATGAGTATTGATTACCCAAAACTGAGACATTCACTGGTCATTATTAGTGGTGCTGGTTCCTTTCTATCTTCTTTCTCAGGTTTTCTCGACCTTCTATGAGAACTGAATTTGCTGTCTATGGCTGGCCTTTATTTCAGCTGCATGCTGTTAAGGTGATGTAGGAGTGTACTTCTATTTAGCACAGATTTTGGTCCTTTCCCATTTTGGAAAAAGAGATA
Organism: Bolborhynchus lineola; assembly: GCA_025448015.1. NCBI lineage: Eukaryota > Metazoa > Chordata > Aves > Psittaciformes > Psittacidae > Bolborhynchus > Bolborhynchus lineola. Next base: position 16,708 of record JAOEHX010035466.1, read on the forward strand.
CTCTGGAAGTTGGTGAGGTGAGAAGAGGGCTATTTGACATCTTTTTCTGTGTCTTCTTCACTAAACAACAGGACTGGTTGAAACCCCTCAAAACTAGTGGTAAAAATTACTGACATTCAAGGGTTTGGGCTTTTTCTTCTTATAAATTTCCAATTATACAACAGAAAAGCTTATTTTTAAGTATGATAACCACTTGAATAATATTTTTGACATTGATCATGAGAAAACCCCAAAACTTCTTTTCTAAAATTGAGATAGAGAAAAATGAATTTTGGTCTAAAGATTTGTTTGAATAACAGGGGGTTTTTTACTCATGTGAAAAGCTTGCCTTGGGAAATTCTTGCCATTGCCTCCAGGATACAGATACACTCTGGCCCTACACCTGAGGTGTGTGACTTTCCACCATCTCTGCTGGTTTCATGCCCTTGTGTGCCCATGAGGAGGTGAGCAGCCCTGATTACAGCTGCACTTTAAAAAGTTAGTTCTATACAGCCCTGTTCAGAAACTGTTTTAAACTCTTGAAATATTCTGCTGTTGACTCTGTTGTTCATTCTTTTTCCAGTGAAAGCTATTTAGTGTAGAATATTTAGTAAGGTAGTGCTTTGCCAGTGATTTATTCCCTTGCAAACAGTAAGTTCTTCATATTCTTCAATGCTTCTCTATACATATTCAGTCTGTTGGCCAGGGAATGGGGATTTTAGTGTTCTTTCTTGGCTATTTCTATCGAGGTCTCTTTGGATAAGTGAACTTCACTCTTGTGGGAGAAGCTTATGAAATCACAGGTGGTATTCTCCTGATTAGATCTATGCTTCACCGAGAGCTATGTGTAAAGTAATTGACCAAAATCTCTTTTGGGATAGCTTAGTGATATCCCATGATCAGCCTCTTCATTTAATTCTGTGAATGAATTAATTGACTGCCAAGAATTCATTCGCAGGAGTTATGCTGCTGTCAGGCTCTGCATACAGTGCATAGTTGGGTATAGAAGAATCTATCTCAATGGAAAAGTGAAACCTCCACCTACAAATCAAAATCTGCAAATATCTCAGTGATGAACTACTGAGGTTCATGGTAATTTAGATGAACTGTTAATTCTTTTTACTAAATCAAGGAGGACATCATTATTTGGATTCAGACAGCAGTGGGAGAGATCAATGAACTCTTAATGTCTTCCAGTAAAAATGACTTATTGTAAATGGTGTAATAATTGATGATCATCAAATGTTTTAGGGCAGTATTTGTATGGATGTCTGTGATAGTTCCTGTGCCGTCTAACAATGCCTCTGACCATGAAGTGTCACTGGACTTCATGTCAAATACACAAAGGAAGGAATTTAGTAGTGTTTCACTATACTTTTTTAAGGAGTTTTTTTCTGAGAGCAGCATGGAGCACTGCCACTGTGTATTTATAACCTTGTGGCCAGTTGCCAGTAGTGATAAGTTATCAGCAAAGAAAGGCTGGGAAGTTAAGCATTTGGTAAGAGTTAAGTAATGAGAGGGCAGATAATAACATTGGTATGTCAGGACACAGATCTGGAATTGTAGCCAGGCCCAAATCTTTCCCTTCTCAACTGCTCTTTATGTGAGACATCTTAATTACCCCCTTACTTTCTGCATGATGAATCAACTATACAGACCACAGTCTCCTGGAGAAGTCTTCCAGGGTGACTAGAATGGCTCTCTACCCTCAGTAGCTCCCATTGAGTTGATGCCAATTCTCTCTGAAGCAATTTTGTAACACTAAGATTTTAGGTTTAATACTTTTAAATTGTCAATTTTGGGTGGTCAGGAGTTGGCAGTGAGAGTTGGTGCTTGCAGCAGCAGGCTTGACACTAAACTGAAGCTAAAGAGCTCCTCAGTAGCCATCCAAAGAGCTTTTCTGTGTGAACCCAGAATTTGGGCAGCAGCCTCCAGAGACCGGTTCTGAGGGAAGAACCTTGGGAGAAACTCTCCAGCAGGTTTCTTCCTAAGGAAGCCAATTCATATGTGCAGACTGAAATATGTCTTTAACCTCAGGAGTTTTCCCTGCTTCTTCAGCCAATACCGCTGTTAGCACACTGCACATGAGGCCGCCTACTTCAGACCATTTCTGTCTTGGAGCCTAAGCAGTGATAAGCTCCTAGGGGTGCAGCAGCAGCAGTCTACTCTGCATGGACTTCACATGGCCTAATCATAGAATGGTTTGGCTTGGAAAGGGCCTTAAAGCTCATCCAACCCCTGCCACTGGCAGGGACACCTTCCACTAGACCAGGTTGCTCCACACCCCGTCCAATACTGCCAGGGAAGGGGCAGCCACAGCTTCTCTGGGCACCCTGTGCCAGCGCCTCAGCACCCTCACAGGGAAGAACTTCTTCCTTACATC
>JAOEHX010035469.1:0-10749 GCA_025448015.1 Bolborhynchus lineola
GCGCCCCACAGGGACACCTGAGGCGGGACACGGAGGGACACCTGAGGCGGGACACGGAGGGACACCTGAGGCGGGACTCGCTCTCCGGCGCGTCACGGAGCCCGGCGAGGCGTCCCGCCCGCCCCCACGGCCAGCGAGTCCGCCCCCGTTGCTAAGGAAGTGAGGTCACGCAATATGGCGGCCTGGCGCTGGGGGGATTGAGGCGTTTGTGCTGTGTGGAATCCGCGGCCATCCATCCCGGGAGCTGTGGCGGCGGTGCTGCGTTTCTCGCTAGCATCACGCGGAAGACCCAAAGCCACGATGACATCAGGAGCCGCAGGACTGTGAGGCAGCAGAGCGTGAGCCGGCAGGCCGGGCAGGGCAACCGAACCAGCTCGCGGACGAACCAGGTCGCCGCCATGGAGCTGAGGGTTGGGAACAGGTACCGGCTGGGCCGGAAGATCGGGAGTGGCTCCTTTGGGGACATCTACTTAGGTAAGGAGGGTGGCTTGCTGGGGATGTATCTGGCAGGTTTGTGGAGAACGTCAGGGGCGGGCCGGGGCGGGTGCTGCTCGCCGTTACACCCGCTCCCACCGCCGGCGAGGCTGGGCTAGGGGCAACCTCTGAGCCCTCATTTCACTCTGGCTAGAGCTCAGGCCGCACTACTGACCAAAAAATGCCTTTTGTCATGAAGTACGTTTTTGTTTGTAAATCAGTAAGAGTTTAATGTTTCGTTGATATCATGTCCTAGTTTGGATAGTGTGGAAATTGGGAATTCTAGCTTATTTAGCCACCACTTCCCATTGTTGTCTTTGACCTTGGGTATTGTTAATCTTCTCATCTGTAAAATCGGAATAAGGGTATAAATCTCTTCATTTGAAAAACAAATAAGCAAGCAAACCAAACAACACAAAGCAAACTGCTCAAAACCCCAAACCCACCATGTTCAGAAAAATAGTTTGGGAAAGAAACATGCATTGGTGTTAACCATCACTGCAGTGGTCTAGGAAGAATTGCTGCCACGGGAATATGCGTTTCTCCTGTGAGGCCTAACAAAAAAGACAAAACCAAAAAAAAATAATTACACAATTGCTGATGACGAGGCTGCAGTTAAAGAAACCTTCAGTCAAATCTTCAAATCCTTCCAAGAAGCAACAGGACAGCCAACCTGATGATTTAGTGTTGCCCTAATGCCCTATTGCAAGTACCTTGTTCTGGTACTGTGATTTCCATGCAACTGTAAAATTTGCAGGATTGGCATTGTCTTTGCCTGACCATTTGTGTGGCTCTCTATCATAATGGTTAACTGCTCATGATTATGACGAGCAGTGGTGGGTACAAGTTTTGAAAGCAAGTATTTATAAAATAATATATCCTGCAAACTTTTAAACCACAAGAGATGGGTTAAATCCAGAGAAACAAGCATTTTAATTCCTGTACATAGAAATGAGTATTATGCTTTTGAAAACTGTCTCAACTTTAAAAGGCAAGTCAAAAAGGCAGGGAAGGAACTTGCAGGGGCTAAGGTGTGCACACATCTGGAGGGTAGAAACATGTCTTTAGCCAACATGTGGTGTGTTTGGCAGTATGAGAAGTGTTTCTGTATCCTAGACAGCAGTATTTTACTTTGCAGTGCACAGCTCACATTCCAAACTAATTTGTTAGGTAAAGGTGCTTACCTGCAGGTAATGAAATCCTGGTTATCTGTAATACAGATCATATACCTGATTAAAAAAAAACGTGTTGTTGTATAGAGGCAGAGAACATGATTTTTTTTGGTCACTTCATGCTTACAGCCCACACCAGTAAAGTTGCACAGCAAATAATAGTTCTCTGTGCATTAGTACTATTGCCATGCTGCATTTTGCACTAGAATTTTTGACATCTTTTTATCTCGAAGTAGCTGGTGTGGATTTAAGTTTAGGGCTTGCTGCAGATGTCATTCCCAAGTCAGAAGCTAGCAGTTACATGCTTTGAAGATCCAGCAATTGCCGTGGGTTTCTTTTTCCAGGGGAAATGATTGTGCCTCAAGAACTGAAATCTTTTGAAGAGGCCATTTGGTTTGCTTGCCATTATCTTGTAAAACGGAGGTGTTTGAAATCTGTGTTTTTTGTGATAGTGAAATGTTGGGATTTATTAAAATTTTCTGTTTGGCTGTTCAGATTATGGTAGGACATAATCTCTTTAAAATAACTTTCAAAAATCCCTCTAGATGTCATGAGGGGTTTTTTAAGTTACAAGTCTTCTGATAGGCCTTACTGTTTTTACACATTACCTCAGTGTAGATCTCTAGCTCGGCTTTATGCTTTGAAAAGAAAGAATTGATTATTTTTGCCTGGTTTTGGTCCTGTATATTTGGGGTTTTTTAATGCAGCTACAAGGATGTAGAAGACATTCCAGAAGGGACAGACTTTTCTCTTTTTTCCCCTCTTTATCCCTATGGAGCTGATGACTCTGTTGTTATTATCACGTTTTTTTATTATTTTAATATTATTTTATATTCTCCCTCAAACCTCAAAATATGTCTTCTGAAATTCTGAATGGCCCCAGCTTTGCTCGCTTAGAATGGCAGGGTCTGTGGAACAGGAGTTTGAAATGTAAGGCACTATTGTAAATACAGGAGCATGGATAACTTAAAATTTAGGAATTTAGTGTACCTGCATCTTCTGAAGTTACCTTGCCAAGGAAGATATGAAAGAAATGGATTCCCAGATACTCTAAATAGTATGAAGAAAAAGGGGCAGTGGGATCAGAGTAAGCATTTGTTGATAAGTCTGTGAGGTCAAATAGGTACGAGTCACAAAGGACATTGCAGTCACTGTGTTTTCATGCAGTTTGCATTGTGTATATATTTTTCTTAAGAGTTGGTTTTGGGTTGTAAGCTCATTAAAATAATTTCCAAGGCTTTTGTTATGGTAGAGGATTTCACAATTCCAAGTAAATTGGAATTTTGCAGTTTAAAAGCAGATACTTTCACAACTCTGTGCTTCTTTCTGCATTTACAGGTGGTGAGCTCTCATTGCACTCCTTGTTACTACTTTTTAATTATTGGTCATTCTTGCAATAGTGCTTCCCACTGCTTCTCAGACATTACTGTTTTCCTTAAAGGAAGCTAAGCTTTTGGTGGTTACAAAGTTACTTTAGAAATTTTGTCCCAGGGTTTAAGTGAGGACAGAAGTCCTTACTTGGTGGCAAGCAATGGATTGCTTGGAAAAAAATACTTGTATTTTTGTCTCACTCTCATCAGTTTTGCTGGACTCAAATATTTTAATTTCATTATTTTAGTATTAAATCTCTTGTCTTGAAGGAGAGGATTTGTACAGAAGCAGAGTTCAGGCTAAGGGTTCTTGGCTACCTTGAGTGATAAAGACTTGGGAAGAGGAAATATCCTAAGAAATTACCTACTATGTCAAGACCATGGTTTGTCATGTAATGGTTTAGTGTTGTGTTGAGCAGAATGGATACCAATACAGGTGTACCATTACAGGCTTGATATAGGTCTTGATCGTCCCATGCAGTTTTTGCCCTAATCACACACAGAAATCTGCAGCTGTCTGTAAAGAAATATGTCTTTTAGTGTACTTGAGCATCAACTTGAGCATCAGTTTTTTTGGTTTTGAATCAGAAAAGTTTTTGAAAACCAAAAGAACAACCTAAAACACCCAAAAGACCATGTTTTCTGCTGCTCACCCATCAGATAATATTGTCTTTGGTCCATGCTTTTGCTGATCTTGCGTACTGTGGGATTTGGGAGAACAGGTACTGAATGTAGGGGTAAGCAGGAGAGGTCCAGAGTTCTGGGGTTCAAAATGAAGCTTTTTGTTTGTTTAGGGTGGTAAAGTCAGTATTAGATCAGAAGATAAATGCCTTTCCACTTGTATTGTTGATCTGCCCTTTCACATTTCTGGATTGATGTGTGCCGTAGCTCCTTTAAAGTCCACCAAAATAGTATATTTATAAAATATGAAAATCTTAAATTACAGATACAAGATTTTCCAGTTGTTGCTACTGTGCTATAACCAAAGTAGCAGTCGGGGATCCTGCCAATTATTATACCAGTTACGAAAGAGTCATATAAGGCAGATACATGTGTATCCAACCTTATTTTCCTTTTTTGTCTTCCATACATGTTCACCTTGAGTTGTGTTTATTGTACCTAGAGTGAGTTTCATTTGGTTTGTTTTCTTAAGGTGCCTCAGGAGTTGTCTAACAATTATTGACTTTGGTGTTCTCAGAACAGCTCAACTGTACCAGCAGCACCACCTTCATACTTTCATGTGCGCACACACACAAAAAGATATTTTATTTACCTAAAAAAAGTGCAGTCTGTGTGAACTCAGTAGATAATCTATGCACCATCAGTTGCTTGCAAAGTGAAGTTATGCAGATTTTGAGGTGTGGGCTGTTAGCCAGTCTTCATTAGCCTTTCTTAGCCTGACAAAGGCTATAGAGCACTGAAGTAGCTCCTTAATCTCCAGAACAGTATTTTGCAGTTATAATAGTTAGGTGTCCTGGTTTCAACTGGTGAATATGTTAGCTCAGTACTCTGTAATGGTCAAAGAAAACTGTATGGAGAAAAAAAACAGGTAAGCAGGCAGAAAAAATTGTGTACCTCTGTCTTAATTGCATTTTGTGGCTCAAAGGCCATTATGGAACTGGAAAAGGTATGGATAAGTGTAATGGGGAACAGTTGGGGGTAATTAAAAATTACTTCTATGCAAAGAATTATCAGAGTTTTTGAACTCTGAAAAGAGTTGGGGGAAGTCTCTGAAACCTGGACATAATGGAGCGAGTACAAAATGATAATTTGCTGTTTCTTTCGAAACAAAAACTAACAGACTTTAAGTTTGTAAGAGAGGGGATTAGAACAAGGAACAAGTTTGTTGTACTTCACATCATCCTAAATTATGAGGTAATGCAGAAAAGTCAAATTCTGAAAGTAGAGAGACTCGGCAATACATCTAAAAAGTGTCTCGCATCTCCTTTTACCAATTCCTGTTTTCCTGTAGTTCCTAATTTGCTTGGCTATAAGAGTATGTATTTCTTGACACAGTGTTTCTCCTTGGCAGTTTTTCCCTGCATACACTTAAACTTTGAAAGTGAACCGGTAAGCCATTTTTTCAGTAACTTGATTCCTTAAATAAGAGTTTAATGAGATGTATAAAGTGGTTTTTTTTGAGAGGACACATTATTGATTCTAGATAACCTACCTCCAAGGATAAGAGCATAAGGTGACAGAATACATCTGGAGTGTGTTGAGATTTAGGGAAGTTATAGTCTCTGTTTCCAAGATGTAAGAGGAGGTGATCTGAATTCCTAGCATTCCTTATGTTGGCAGGGTTACATGCCACACCTGTAGCCATTAATTCTGAGCACTTACACCACAAACTAGAAATGGAAAGACAGCCTTCAAAAGATGCACTCTTTGGTTGGTTTTGTTTTGGTTTGTGTTTTGGGTTTTTTTTTTTATTATTAAAAAAAAATCTGTTATTTTTGGTGGGGTTTTGTTTTATTTTGCTTGTTTGGGGTTGTTTTCTGTTTGGGGGGGTTGAGGTTTTGTGGGTTGTTTTCCTTTTAATGGAGCAGAAACAGTTTTGGCTTCCTGTGCTAGTATCTAATTGTCATCTTTTCAGATGTTAATCTGTTGGAGAGAATCTGTAAGACTCTCTCTTACAGATTCTTACAGCATTTTTAAATAATCATGGTTGAAAGTACTTAATCTCTGGATGTTTGCCATTGAGGAGTATTTTGCTGATATTTGTTTTGTTTCAGTCTTGACAAAGGAAATGAATCTTTAAAGTATTTTAACTAATGTTTAAATTCTTCTGATTTTAGGGACTGATATTGCTGCTGGAGAGGAAGTTGCCATTAAGTTGGAATGTGTGAAAACTAAACATCCTCAGCTTCACATCGAGAGTAAAATCTACAAAATGATGCAGGGTGGAGGCAAGCAAGTTATTTTCCTTCTTCAGAGATTTAACTGATTTTATAGCTTCGATTTATCTGCCACCTGGAAGTGTTTAATAATTAAGATCTCTCTTAACACGTAAGGAGAAGGTAGGATAGGTTGCAGGATGGGTGAAGCAGTACCTCAGCTATTTTGCAAGCAGTGTAGGGTAGCAGTTCCAAATCCATGGCCATTGGATTTTGTGAGAACTATTAAAATCCTTCAGTGTTGCTCATGGTCCCCAATTACTTTAAAATGTGAAAACCTCAAGCAATGTGTAGCGAAGTTGGGTCCCAGTTGGCAGAGCACTAGTTGTCTTTTGTTTCTCATGGGTCAGTAAAAGATAGTAACCGCTGTTCTGGAGTGTTTAACCTGACTTGCTTATTATAGCAGCTCAATGGTAAAGTTAGTAAGTTCAGATTAATTTTTGTTATATATGTTAACATTCTTTCTTTTGAGTTAAAAATGCTTCCTTGCTATGGGAATTATAAGACAAAATAGCATTAGTGGAGAATAGGAGTGAAGTAACTTAATAACTACTGCATGATATTCCACTAGGCTAACTCGCTGGTATATTTTGAAGTTCTGCGAATGTATATCCCATGTAGTTCTGGGATATAAACTTAATGTAGTTAAGTTTTGCTTCTATTTCATAGTCACTTGAGTTCTTTCTAAATGAGGTCATTTTTTGCATAAAGACTACATTCCACACTGTATCGCAAATGCAGAGTACAGTAATCATACATGTAGAAATGGATGATAATGTGTATTTGCATTTAGTTAACTTTTTAATTCCTGCTTCATGCAGCTGCCACCTGCTTGTAATCCAAATAGCCTTCACAGAGTAAAATGCTTCTCTTAGGGGCTTACAAGGCCATAATGGTGAGTTCTTTCTGAGGATGAATGCTGTGGAGACAGGTAGCAGAATATTAAGTTTCCATCTGAATAAGGATTTCTTTGTGAAGGGAATTTGGGAAAAAATAATTCATAATAAGTAAACAGTGTTTCTCAAGAGTGAATTGTACCATTTCACTTCTAAGATACATAAAATTAACTCAAAGTGAGTGGATTTGGAATTCTTAATAAGGCTACCTATATGCAGGATTAATTCAGAACGTTTGACCAATTCTGCAGTTTTGCAATTAGGAGTAGGATTAGCCCATAAATGCAATTAACCCATAAAGCAGGGCTAATTTTACCTCTCTCAAGCTGAATGTATAGCACATCTCAAACAATGCTGCTTTGGTAGAGATGCACCAAACAGCAAATACATTGGAACTGGAGGAAAGTCAAGAGTATCGAGCAAAGGTGAAAATACATTGCAAATTGAAATGGAAGAGAAAGGTATTTTACAGTGATCTTGTGGGCTTTGAAACTAAGCAGTTAATTTCTAAGGCCTTCTTCTGTGATAATGTTTAGTGTTCTGTCAGTGTGTTTTTCAGATTTCTAATTTGCTCTTTATTGCCATCTTTGAGACTACATGAGTAGTAATACTTATAAAATGCTTATGGTTCAAATCCAGAGAAAATTCTAAGTACTTTCGATTTACAAGCTAAGCACAAAGACTGAGGGCTTTCCAGGTAAGGGGGAAAAGGCTAATTTTAGACCTCTGTTGCTATAATTTTTTATTGGTTTTGCTATGAAATTATTAAACCATTCATTTTGTAATGGCTGAAGGTACCATAAAATGTTAAGTCTTACTGTAAATACGAGCATTCACAGCAGTGATCCTCCTTAGAGCCATGAAGATTAGTGTGCATGGATTGTATGAATCAGATTGTTATGCAGTTTCCTTTTTTCTAGTGGGCATTCCCACAATTAAGTGGTGTGGAGCTGAAGGGGACTACAATGTAATGGTGATGGAGCTGTTGGGACCGAGTCTTGAAGATCTCTTCAATTTTTGTTCAAGAAAATTTAGTCTCAAGACAGTTCTATTACTTGCTGACCAAATGGTAGGAAACTGCTTTGTTGATCTTGGTAGTACAGTGTGGTGGGATATTAGAATTTCATGAGGTCAAAACCATGTTTTATTTCTGTAATTTAGCGGTGAATAGGCTGTATCATAGAGAAAAAACTCAAAATCAGTTTTGTTTCTGTAAATATGAAATGCCCCATCAAATGTAATTACGAAGTCTTAATTGATTTTTAAAAAATGACCTGCACTGTTTGCAAACCAGGTGTTTTCATTGATCAACCACAAATTCCCAAAAAAAATATTTTTGGAAACCAGTGTGAAACAGACACAGTGAGAAAGCTGGAGAGGAGGTTTATCTGTTGTCTTCTAAATTACATTCACTTTAATGCTCATATTTTACAATAAAAAGTTTGTTTATCTCTTATCAGTAAGACAAGTCTTTCTAGTGTTTCTATGAGAAACAAAGTATATGCCTGCTCTCTTAACAGTGTTTTTTTTTTAATTACTTTTTTTCCCCCTCTCTTTATTTAGATTAGTCGAATTGAATATATTCACTCTAAGAACTTCATCCACCGAGATGTGAAGCCAGATAACTTCTTAATGGGCCTGGGGAAGAAAGGCAATCTTGTCTACATAATAGACTTTGGACTAGCAAAGAAGTATCGAGATGCTCGAACTCACCAACATATTCCATATCGTGAAAATAAAAACTTAACAGGAACTGCTCGTTACGCATCCATCAACACTCATCTTGGAATTGGTGAGCTGGGCAAAGCAATAAATAGAAACTTCAAGAGTGCAAATGCACATAATTTTACTGCAAGTAGAAGTTGCTTAATGGAGGCATAGAAGAAAGTCCCTATTTCTGGTACTAGCAGTGTAGCATGCTTGGCTTTGTATCTCTTGGTTGGATGAGATTGGGTCAGTTTGTAACCCACAGGAATTAACACATTTTTCTTAATAACTGTGAGGGTGATGGGTGTTTTCTTGTACTGGATGAGTTTATCATGGGCATAGTTTTTTCTAAGAGTTCTTATGACAGTCTTATTGCACAGTCTTGCATTTCCAGTAGAAAATGAAACCTAATGAGTCCACTTTTTTATGCTGTTGTAGAGCAATCTCGCAGAGATGACTTGGAGTCCTTGGGCTATGTACTGATGTATTTTAACCTGGGCTCCCTCCCCTGGCAGGGACTGAAAGCAGCAACAAAGAGGCAGAAATACGAACGTATCAGTGAAAAGAAAATGTCTACACCCATTGAGGTTTTGTGTAAAGGATATCCTTGTAAGTTACTCTTTCGTGACACTAGGCCTACATATTCATGTTTTAGTGGTATTTCTTTTTTATATTGAATTCTACCTATCTTTTTTTACTTCTCTGTTCTCCTCTCCTCCACTTCTTTTTGTTCCCCTCCCTTCACAATTGGGCATATCTGTGATAAAGACTCTGTTTTTGAGACCTTGATCTTTGTGTTCCTATACCATTTCTAATTATCCATTGTCTGAATGATTAGTTAGCAATCATTGTAGTGCTCTCAAGTGGAAGGGTGTTTGATTCATCTGAGTTGTGCTGTATTGTGTGCATGCATCTGGGCTGGCCATGTAACTCTGATAAACAACTTTATTTCTTCACATGCAAGGGTACTGTTTCTTGGATGAATTGGACTGTATAGTCAGATGCACCTCTTACTGTTTCAGTTGTTGCACTTGGGAAGGTTCATCCAGGTTGGCCTGTTGATGATCAGCATGGAATCACAAAATAGTTAGGGTTGGAAAGGGCATTAAGATCATCTAGTTCCAAACCCCCTGCCATGGGCAGGGGTGCCTCATATTAGACCATGTTGCCCAAGGCTCTGTTTGACCTGGCCTTGAACACTGACTAGTTCTTTTCATGCAGTAATATCTATGATATGTCTGTGATATGCAATATCACGGATTCTGAGAAATCATCAGGAATTTCAACAGCAGTTTATCTAGAAAGAAATGCAATTATTTCTAATTTTTTAAACTGAGGTCCAAATTACTCTGCCTAATAATTGCACATCTTTTCTGCTCTCCTAGAGTCTTGATTAGAACTCTTCAAATAAAAGGGGTTTTGCTCTGTAACTTCAGATGCTCACAGCATTTTATTAATGAATCAAGGTCTTCCTGGCTCAGAAAGGATAAACTGTATCATTAGTAATCTGGCTTCCTGTAGTGGATGAGAAAACATACCTTCATTTCATGATAGTATATTAAAGGCTCAGATGAACCTTGTTAACTGTCTAGGCTTCCCATCTTTGCCTGGAGTACATTTTGAAGTACATTTTGCTTATAAATCTGATCCAGATCGAATAGAATACAGTTTTTTAAAAAGTTGAGCAGACTATTGAGAACTGGGAAACATTTCAGCTAGTTTACCTCAAAAAATCTCTCCTCTGGTAGCCCCCATCCTCATGCCAGCTGAAGGGATATTTCAGCCTACTTGTAGCTTCAGGTTGCTATCAGACCTGCCAGTTACTGATAAATTAGGGAACTCTCTACCTTGGAATTTCCCTTTATTTAAGGTAATTTTGCAGCCAGAATAATTCCATTATTCTTTACTCTTGCAAAATTACGGATTATTTAATTTTATTTTAAAACAAACAAACAAAAAACCAACCAACCAAGAAAACACACAAATTATAAATCCCACAATTATTTCTCCAGTGACTGAAGACAGGGATAATTCATCCTGACAAAACCAGCCAAATCTCTGTATGTTAGTATCTATATTTACCAAACTACAGAGGCTCTTTTCATTGCAACGTAATCCATATTTGGGTTTTATTATTCAACGAGATGATCTGTTTGTTTATTTGTTTGTTTAATGTAGAGCCAAAGTTTACAGGTACATTCAGTTGCAGTCTAAAAAGCAGCACATCCTCTAG
>JAOEHX010035473.1:0-26134 GCA_025448015.1 Bolborhynchus lineola
CCCCCAAAAAAAAAGAAGAAAACAAACAAAAGAAAATCCAGAAAAAAAGCCCAAACAACCAAGACTGTTCTTTCCTGCAAAAGACATTGCTCGAGAATCCATATAAGACAGAGAGAACAACAAAATAAATAATTTCATAAGAGCAAGTCCTATCTAAAGGTTTCTGAATTTTCCCCTTATAATTCTTCACTCCCAGGATTAATTTGGAGGAAAAGTTAACTATATGCAGGTATTTCACTTATTTTTAAAACACAGTGTGTTTAGGTCCCCAATATTTTGGAATATCACACAGAAACTTTACTGAGATGTGCTTGAGGATATTTTGTTCCTGCTGCGGACATAAATAGTAATAAATATAATCACAGAATGACAGAATGGTTTCATTTGGAAGGGGCTTTAATACTCATCTAGTTTCAACCCCCTGCCATGGGCAGAGACACCTTCCACTAGACCAGGCTGCTCAAAGCGCCATCCAACCTGGCCTTGAAAACTACCAGGGATGGTGCATTCACATCTTCTCTAGGCAACCTATTTCAATATCTCATCACTCTCATAGTAAAGAATTTCTTCCTAATATCTAATGTAAATCTACACTTTTTCAATTTAATGCCATTCCCCCTCCTCTTATCCCTACATGCCCTTGTAAAAAGTCCCTCTCCAGATTTATTGTAGGCCCCTTGTAGGTACTGGAAAGCTGCTATATGGTCTCTCTGAAGCCTTCTCTTCTGCAGGCTGAACAAGCCCAACTCTCTCAGCCTGTCTTCATAGGAGAGGTGCTTCAGCCCTCAGATCATCTTCATGGCCCTCTTGTAGACTTCCTCAGGCAGGTCCATGTCTCTTTGTGTTGGAAGCCCCAGAGCTGAATACAGTACTCTAGGTGGCATCTTACAAGAATGGAGTAGAGGAGGAGACTCCCTCGATGTGCTGGCAACACTGATATTGATGCAGCCCAGCATATGTTTGGCAATAGGATGTCTAACATTTGTTATTCCTTTAGAAAAATCAGTTCCTTTGTGCTTTTCTTCCTACATTGAGTATATAGAGTTCCTATTGTGTGTATGTTTGCATTCCACATATGCCATGGAAAAATAAGTCAATTCAGCATACATATTTCTGAACCAAAGGATTTTTTATTTGCCTTTCTTTTTCTTTTTTTCTTTTAATGCTGCACTTTAGATTTTCAAAAAGCCCCACTACACAACAGTGCTTTAATAACATCTTAAACCCCTGCAGATTAAGGCATGTTGCATGCTCCAACAAGTCAGATAGAGTAGAAGAGCTCTCATGGAGAGTATGTAGAATTTGCCAAGTAGCTAAAGGCAGGGTTCAGTAACCCTACTGCTCCTTGAGGAATCCATTGCAGAAACTGATGAGCTTTTCCATAAATTTTATAGACTGCTGAGGTGAAAGTGGAGAAATGGGGTCAGGTTTTCTGATGTTCTTCAAGCTGCTTTGCCACTGAGTTTGCATTCAATTACTTGGTTCGCTCACTGTAAGCCAGTGGGCTGAAACATGGATGAGGTCATGGTTTGTAACAGTACATGGATCAATGCTTGCCATTTAGAATCTGGGTAAATCGGGTTAAAAGGTACTACAAAGTATGTGTCTGAGGAAAAGAAATGGCACATTTGCTCTTTTTCCTCTAATATCAGTATAGCAGATATTTTGTTGATTGGGATTTGTTTTGGGTTTGTTTTCTTTAGTAATGCAATAGAAGTGGAGCTGAATAATAATATATAGTGACTGTTAAGCATACATGTGATTAATAACCTGAAGCTGTATAATTGGAATAACTAAACTTCATTAAATTGCCATAATAAACTGCATGCAAACTGATTTTTCTGTTGTGCTAGTTAAACTTTGCTTTTGCTTAATCAAAAGAGGCATATAGATCCAACTTTTCACTCTATACCCTCACAAATTGCCATTGCAGCCAGCCCAGTGAGACAAGTATTTGTTGAAATCATAGGTCTCCAGCAACAGAATGAAGTTTCATGTAGGCATTTCTTTAGGTGTGGGTCCTTTGTCTCTAAGAAGTTGAATATTGTCACTGAGTTTGCAATGTTACATGATTGTTGAAGTCATTGCTGGAGTTGAGTCCCCTAGGCTTGTATAATTTTATTATCACTGCACTGAATTCTAAAGAGATGGACTATCTCATGCTGAAACACACAGATAAAAACAAAAATAAGCAAACACTGGACACAGTTCTTTGCCTAGATTTTAATATGGTCTCCAGACTGCTCTTCTAAGAGCTGGAGTTATGGTTTCTAGCCTAATCAGGCTTGTTTATCAATCTCATATTCTGTTGACTCTGTTCTTCACACTTTCTGCCTGAGCTCACATCTTGACTTTCTTTGTGATTGTGCCTACACTAACAGATATAGTCTCCTCCTCTTGCAAAACCTCAGTTGGAGTATTGTTACAGTTCTGGTGTCCTCAACATATAAAGGACATGCAACTGTTGGAACAAGTCCAGAGGAGGGCCATTGGGATGATCAGGGAGCTGGAGCACCTCTCATATGAAGACAGGATGAGAAAGTTGGGGCTGTTCAGCCTGGAGAAGAGAAGGCTGCGTGGAGACCTCAGAGCAACCTTCCAGTATCTGAAGGGGGCCTATAGGGATGATGGGGAGGGACCCTTCATTAGGGACTGTAGTGATAGGACAAGGGATAACAGATTCAAACTTAAATAGGGGAAGTTTTGATTGGATATAAGGTGGAAGTTTTTTACTGTACTTGTGGTGAGGCACTGGAATAGGTTGCCCAAGGAAGTTGTGAATGCTCCATTGCTGGCGGTGTTTAAGGCCAGGTTGGACAGAGCCTTGGGTGACATGGTTAAGTGCAAGGTGTCGCTGCATATGGCAGGGGGTTGGAACTTGATCTTAAGTTCCTTTCCAACCATAACTATTCTATGATTCTGTCATTCTATATTGTCTTTTTTTATTTTCCCATCCCAGAACTGCACCATGACTAATATGATTCCCTCCTGCCCACATTGTCTTCTTTCTGTATGTGATATCTTCCATTATTTCAAATCCAGTTAATGGAGATGAATAAGAGAAAACTCATTCTCTATGATTTCTCTAAATAGAGCAAACATGAATTTTACAACAGTACGGTCTAGATCCCTGTCGGAAATGCTAACTTTCTATTTAGGTGGCAACATCAAAACCAAACCAAAACACACACATAGAACCAAAACAAGCAAACAACCCCAAACCAACTGACAAAAAACTTCCACAACAACAAAACCGCAACCCTCTTAACATTAATTTTATTATGTTAAATAAACAGTTGTCTTTTATACAGGCATTTTTATGTCAGCTGACTTACTATGTGAATAATGCTGGTCTATACAACCTGAAGTCCTGTTCCAGATGACTTGAAATGTCTTTTTTGTGGACCATTAGTGAGTCATTGAGGGTTACCACAACTTGTCTGATCTCCCTCCTCTTTAAAGTTTCCAAAGATAGTAGTTTAATTCCTGCCTGGGACACAGATTTTTCAAACTGCTTACTTAACAGCTACATCTGCTAATTTGTCTAACCCCATTCTAAAGCTGTTCTGGTCCCCACAGAATCCTATTGCAAGAATATCCACAACTAAATTATGAATTGTATGAAAAAGTGCTGCTTCATGTTCATATTGAATCTGCTACTCAAGCATTGTGCAATGCACCATGAAGTCAATCTTCTGTGAACCTTTCTAACCATATCTATTATACTATTCTTGATGCTTGAGCCATCCTCCCATTTTCAATGCTGAAAAGAATTCTATAATTCTCACTGTAGCTGTGATTCTGAGGGGCATATTTCCCTTTTTTTTTTTTTAGTTTTTAATATTTTGATATACCTCCTTAGAGAGCACACACAGTGTTAAGAGAAAGGTGCACCATTCATTTGCACAGGAGCAGCATGATATTTTCTGTTTCCCTTTTCCTTTAATAATCTCTTATCATCTATTTGCTATTTTGGCTGCCATGCAACACTGAGCTGATGTTCTTTGAGATCTGACAACACAGTAGCTGTATATCACTGTATAGATCTACTTAGAATACATTTATTCAAATACACTTCTTAACAAAGAATTTTTGTTCATTTTGCCACTCAACATCATGATTTTTTTCTGAAAAACTTCAGCTGCTTTAGATTTGACTGTCCTGAATAATATGGTACCCTTTGTAAGATATGTGATCATTCTATTCACTCCTTCTTCCAGGTCATTTATACGGAATTGTGTAGGCTCATGTGCAGATTCCCTAAACCATCATAGCTAGTAGCTAGCACTGTGTTGCATTCTCCTTTTTTCATTTATTGCAAGAGACCTACACTTGGTGATCAAAGTCTGTTGTAGAAAAGCTTGCTTATTATTCACAGAAAGTCTTCTCATTTACTGCTGTAAATACAATCCTCTAATGTATTCAGATGTTATTAGTAACCTGTTCCTCTACAATCTTTCAAAGTGTCCAGGGTAACAAGATTATTAAAACTGTACATAAATATATTTCAGTGTTGTATGTTGTGAATATCATATATATCATTGTATTCCCCTGAGAAGTAGATTCTCTGTTACTTTAAGCAAATATAAGATGTTGTCTTGATTTATAGAAAGCTGTCTGTAAAGCTTTCTAAGCCTACCTTGAAACTTCTGCTGCTTTATTCATTTTAATTTCAGTTACTTGGTTTAGATTCAGCTATTTGCAGGTCAGGCTTCCTCATATAAGATCAAAAGCAGCCATTTTGTGTCTGTAACTAGCTATATTATAATTCATGTCTAAATGGTGCTCCCAAAACGTGGTGACAGAGATGGAAAATCTATTGATAATTACTTATGCTATTTCATCTTGCTTCTGGAGCTTCTCAGTAAGACTGGCAAATATGGTAGAGATTATTTTAGATTTAATTTTTTGGTTTTGTTTCTTCATCAGTGGCCATACTATGAAAATTCATAATTGTTTGAGCCAATCCAAAGTCCTTTTGTTATTTTTTTTCTTTTTTTTTTTTTTTTTTTTTTTTTAAATAGCTTCTGATAGGAGCTTGACTTAAAATGCCTCACTTTGGGGAAAATTTTAAGTAAACTGTATCAGGCTACCTTGAAGTTTGTCTTTTTTATACTTATTTGAAACAAGCCATTAAGTTCAACATTCTTAAATGCCTGAACTTAATGACCTAGATTATTCCAATACCTATTTCAGAGTCAGGATACTCAGTGAAGAAAGGTACTTCTTTTATAATTTCTGTGTAAAAGTGTTCTTTTCAAAATATAAAATTGCACAAAGTTATGCTTATTTCACTCATTTCTTCTATCAAATAGCTGAAAATAGGGACTTAATTCACTGGAACCAGTGATCAGATTGCTATATCTTGTCAAAAAAAACAAGAGTGAAATATTTCTTTTCATGCTGCCTTAAATTTACATTTAAGTTATAGTATTGCAACCCTATTAGTCACAAGGGGATTGCACAAGGGTTATTCATAGCAGAAATTTACCCAGTGTATCAATGGTTGATTAAGGATAAATGCTTTTAAAATGATATCTTTACACAGTCTTCCCATTAGAAACACAGTAATGTGTGATGCTTTTACCTCTTTCAAAGTAATGTACAGCAGTACATTGTATCCTTGCAAGCATTTATCCATTTATGTTTGAGCTGTGCAGCATCAGTCTCCTCTGGTGCTCCTGAGTGTGTTTCTGGTAGCATGCCAAACTACAACACTGTGACTGACTAGATGGGAGCAAAAGTGTGCAAATCATACATTTTGCTTTTTCAAAGCAATTGAGGAAGACAAATTGAGATTAGCTGAAAAGCTGAGATAGAGATCTCTAAAAATAATGCCACAGTGAAAGTTTTCTTTGTGCTTTCTTTTCCTTTTCTGTTTTGTTTTTCTTAAAATGTTTTGTTAGTGCAGAACAAAATGTAGTGTTTCCTTCAGGGCACTTTGATTGCATGAGAAATCAAGCATGAAAAAGACTGTTACGATTTGATAAAATCCTTCTGAAACTGAGGGGTCATTTATATCATAAGGCATTATCTCTTGGCACTTGAACTTTCTACTCCTGAAACCACCTCTTGACAGCAATGTTTATTATTAAGATGGTCAAGATTGACACCAAAAATCATAGTCCCTGATTTCTGATATTGTCATTTTGGACTATTATTAAGAAAATAACACAGAAATTACCTGAAATGCTAGGGAGCTATGGATTTATACTTCAAATGGGGAGGAAAATAAGTAATATAAAAATGAAGTGAGAAGAAAAATTACATGTTGAACAAAAGAAGGCATTTTTGGGCTAAGAAACACATATCATTTAATATAAAGATAATAGTCTTTCTAATCTGAAAAGCTATGTGAGATGAAAAAATTGAAACTCCATAGACTTATCAGTAAACGTTCTACAAAAATGTCAGCATAATACCCTTTTGAAACATGCAGGAAACAAATGTTACAAATCCTGTATTTTCTCAGATTGTGTCACGAAGTGACTCATACTGTGTTGTTCAGTGTGCTCATTATTTACTGTGGTCTTACTTTCAAGATTAGTTTATATTATTGTTCTCGGTTCAGGTTGTTCAGGAAACTATTAGAGAGCAGTACAAACACTTGTCAATATTCAGCAAAAATGCAGCTATGATCTTTGTTTTATATGTGATAGCTGATAATATGTATAAAGAAATGAATATTTGTCTTTAGGTAGTGATTAAATAAGATTTTTGGAGTGAACAGATATCTTTGAAGTCTCCATTGCCTTTGTTGTTTATGTTTGAAGATGAGCAAGTTTATAAAGATTGCTTAGACAGGTCATTCTCCAGTATTTGACTTTCCTTCTATTCCACTGCTGTGACAAAAACATTTGATATGTGGACAGCCACATGAGACCACTGTTTGGATCTGAGTGCAGTGCGATGTGCATATGATACAGTACCAGATCATATCACACAATATTTTTATTATTTTTTGGGAAAAAAACGCTTATTATAAAAGTAGGTGTTCTATTCACACCCATTATTTATCTTAGACAGATGCTTCTGTCAAGCCAGACTTTTAACTCTTTCACTGACTCTTTGACTACACAGATATTTAATAACACATTGTGAAAAACAGAAGCGACAATGAGCACTTTTATTAGTATGATATTTTCCTACATGCCCTGCTAGCTAACCATGTTAATTTCTGCTTTTCTCGAGAAAAAAAGATCACGGAAAGCAGAGTCTGTCTTCCTCTATTGCCTCATATCCAATAATCAGAAAGCTTTTCTTAAATATTAAAAGTCAGGGCAAGAGAGAAAAAAGTAAATGAGAAAAAAATAATTCATGAAAACTTGAATGTGAAAGCATAGAAGAGTGAAGCATGTGAGGGAAGTGAGGCAGAAAGAAAGAAGCTGGGAGAAGCGTGGAGGGAAACAGAAGTGGAATTTCAAATGAGAAAGTGACTAAAAAGTAGTCAGAGTTGAGAGGGAGATTATGAAGAGAAAAGATGCAAGTAAAAATTTATGATAAACAGGTATGAGGAATGATACTGTAGGAAGCTGTAGATAGGCTAAAATTTGTTTTCTTAAATCAAGATTGAGTGTTATTTTGCAACACAGTAAAGAAAATGATATTTTTCTTCCACCTAATAGCAAGAACACTGGCTAATATTCTGGGATCAATGTGATGCTTTGTTTTTCTTCGTGATCTCTGTTTAAAGTTTATAAATACCTTTGGAAATATCAGACTTCTTGAATGTCATTCATAATCTGGATGTTGGAAATTGAAGTTAAAAAAATTAGGGGATAAAACATTTGAAGTAAAAGGATTTAGGAGGTTATCCTACTATTTCCACTGTAGTTTAAAAGAGTATACAGCTATGGATATAGATTATTCTCACCAAAACAGTCAATGTTTAGAAGATTATTTTTGAAACACAGTTATGTGTAGATTAGGGAATTTCTACAGGATAATGATAACTTTCTTACAGTTTCTTTGTCAAAAAAAAAAAAAAAAAACCAAAAAAACCCCAAAAAAAAGAAATCTATATTGAGTACTTAATGCTCCTTTAAAGTATGTGCCTCATTAGGAGTTATTCCCAATAAGAAGTCATAGATAGGTAAAATCAGTACAAATAAAAGATGAAATTTAAACTTCAATATTCAGTTTGAGATCTGTATTCAGAAAAATATTTATGCAAATATTAAGTAAGCATGTGGGAAGGTTCACTAATTTTGAATTTACAGAAATGATAAGTTATTACAGGGATAACCTTGTAAAACAATAAGGAACTAAATCCATGGGTAATTTTAGGGTTATAAGTGCAGTACTAGTTTTATAAGTGCAGCAAACTTCCCTGATTACCACATTTTACCCATATCAGGGCTGAATGGTCAGGCCTAGAGAGTGGTGATCAGTGGCACAGTCTAGTTATACACTAGTTACTAGCAAGCGTACCCCAGGAGTTAATAATGGGTCACAATATACCTGCAGCAAATTGATAGCACCAAACTGGCAGGAGTGGCTGACTTGCCAGAGGGCTGTCCTGCCATCCAGAGGGACCTTGGCAGCCTGGAGAAAGGGGCTCACAGGAACCTCATGAAAGTCAACAAGGGAAGTGCAGAGTCCTGCACCTGGGGAGCAACAAGATGGAAAGCAGCTTGGTAAAAAAGACCCTAGGGGTCCTGGTGGATGGGAGGCAACCATTTATCCTTCCTGTAAAGAAGGCTAATGGTATCCTGAGCTGCATTAGATGAAGTACTGATAGCAGATTGAGGGAGGTGGACCTTCCCCTCTCCTCAGCACTGCTGGGGCCACAACTGGAGTGCCATGTCCAGTGCTGGGCTCCCCAGTACAAGAGAGACAAGGACATATTAGAGAGGGTCCAGCAAAAGGCCACAAAGATGATTAAAAGACTGGAGAATGTCTCCTGTGAGGAAAAGCTCAGAGAGCTGGGGTTGCTTAGCCTAGAGGAGAGACAGATGGGAGGGGATTTCATCAATGCACATAAATACCAGAAAGGAGAGTACAAAGAGGATGGAGTCAGATTGTTTTCAGCATGCCTAGTGACAGGACCAGTGGTAATGGGCACAACTTAAGACACAGGAGGTGCCCCCTGAACATCAGGGTATACTTTTTTTGTACTGTGAGGGTGACCAAGCACTGACCCAGAGGGGTTATGAGGTCTCCCTCCTTGGAGATACTCAAAAGCAATCTGTACATAGTTCTGGGCAACTAACTCTAGGCTGCCCTGCTTTAGCTGGGGAGTTGGACACACCATGACCTCCAGAGGTCCTTTCCAACCTCAAGCAATTTGTGAGTCTGTGAATTTGGACCATTGGAGAGCGGAAGTAGAAATGATGAATTAATATTAAAGAAATTTCAATGGGAACCAACATTTCCACGCAGTAGAATTTCTCAGATAATCCGGTTTTGGAAAAATTATGTTAGTTGGGGAAAAAAGAAGACTGAAGACTGCATTTATTCATTTTTCTTACTTCATTGTCTTTTTTAGGTCTTAATATGAAAGGCCAACATTCAATCCATATACAGTACTTTGGGTTCCAGATATACTTTGCAAATGGGTTGTACTATGGTTTTTTTTTAAAGTTAGTGTCACAATTAAAATAGGCCTGGAGATGTAAAATCTAACTGGGAATCATAATGGTAGAGGAATTCAGCTCTGCATTTTTCACCCTAAGACATATGTCCCAGTTTTCTAATTGAAGAAGACAGACTAGACAGAAAGAATTAAATGAGCCATTATTTCCTTGCTTCCAGATTCACAAACCTCTCTTCTCACTGAAAAAAAATCCCATATACCAGTATTTCATATCTATAGCAGCTTACTGCATTCAGATTTGTTCGAGATTGTGAGGCTGTATTTCCAGTACATACTTGCATTTTATAAGCAGACACTAATAAAGGAAAAATACACACATATAATTCTCAACTGTTCTTAAATTACTTACTGTTTTGTTCATTAAAATGTTATATGAAAATACAGTATGGAAATATAATTTTTACTTATTGAAATAATAAGTACTGAAAGGAAGCTATTGTGGTTGAAACAGGACCATAGGATTGGAGAACTGATTCATAAGCTTCACACTGTTCCCTTCCCCCTCTCCCCAACATTTTCTTTCTAGCATTGATTTAATATGCAGTGTTCTGCATGTGGACTTTGGAAGTCTGACAAAATCATAAGTCTTTTGAAATTAGAAGAATTTTCTCTGAAGCTGGTATGCCTTTTCTGTGCTACAGGGCCTGAGGAAAGATGAGGTTGATCAGAATCTGCTGAAGAAAAATACGTACACACATATTTAAGAAGGTATTGAATCTGTACGCAGCAGTTTTAATTCCACTTTTATTACCAAGAGTTTTATTATTTTGGAGAACACACCTAAAGCATAGATAATTTTTCTGGTTTGATATAGCTAAACTGTGCTTATTCTGCATCTTAAAAAGTGGGATTTGTACTTTCAATGAGATTAATGGTAATATGTTAATGTATCATTTTATTAATGAAGGATGCTTTTGCAGAATATGATGTGCAGACACATACAAAATAACAGTGATTACTTTTTATCCTGACTAAAAGGGATTCTGCCAAGTATGACCATTTTTATCCCAAACCAGCTTGGAAAAGTCAGCACATGTATCCATTTCCTGTGCATGCTTTGCAGAGCCAGGATCAAAGCCATCTCATTTCAATTTCTCAAGTTTCTATATTCTTCACATTTTTTAGAAATTCACAGAGGTAGTCTGGTTTCAACCTGTGTGAAAGAGCTCTTTCATCTATTTATTTTGTTTGTTACAGGAGAGTGAATCAAAATAACTTGCTTTGCATATCTGCAGCATCTCAGTGTCCCAGCACCACTACCTTGCATATATTAGCAATCCTTGAGTAATTCTGTGAAATAGAGAACTAACACACAAATGCAGAGGTCATGATTCTTGAAAGATGCCTGTGGTGGAGCATGGATGGACATCACAAACTATTACCTTTATCACTGTCCATCCCTCACCCTCAGAAGTCAATGTGCAACTTATAGTGGTTCAACTATAGCTATCAAGTAACCTCACGACTATAAGCTTTTACTTCCCGCACAGAGCAAAAGCTATCATCTGTGCACTTTATCTGTTTGATGTATATATTTAATGGAGAAATTATTGCAAATTATTAAGCAACGCATTGTCCAGTGCCCAACCCTCATGTAAGTACTTTCCCTTGCCAACATTGCCAGCCTTTGTGTGGCCGGGATCAGTCCACAGTATTTAAATGTGTCCCATCCCTACGGAATGAGTAGGAAGCATTTGCTTATATGTGATGAAGCTCTCATTTTCAGTCTGTAATCACATGACATGTAAAGATCAATGGAATATAATGGACCACCATATAAAGTCAATGAAGAAATCGATGAACAAGAGAAATAAACTTACTTTAGTTAGGTAGGGATATATAAATCAATAAAATCACTGAAAGATACAACATCTTTTTCTCTCATCCTACTTCTACATTTTTTCTTGTCTTGCACAGCTTCATTAAGAGAAAATATTTGCACAACATAGAATCATGTTGGTTTCAGTGGTATTTCAGAAAAGCTTCATAGAAAGAATAGGAATATAGCTAAATAAATTTTTTAAAAGCGCTATAACATACCATATATAATTAGAATTGTTGGGCAGAATGACTTCATACTAAATTGAAAAATAAATAGCTGTTTATTTCTATGCTACTGTTCCAGCTGCTTTAAACAATTTTGCGATAATGGATTATTAATTACACAGTTCTTGCATGTCAGATGAAATGAAGGAAATGTTCATATTTCTAAATAATTTGTGCATAAAAGTGGTTATGCAAAGCTCAGTTCTATAGAACTGGAAACCCCAGTCATCTAATGCAATCCAGTGAAAAAAAGAATTACAGATTGGCAGATCTTCAATAAGAGGCAGACTGTAGTTCACCTTTGATGACATTATAAATCAAAAACCTTCCACTGGAGGAAAGTGTTTATAACCATGTTAGCTTTAAGTATTTCCTTCACCCAGGAGGCTGTTCCATTAACCTATTGTTTTTAATTGGAACAAACTGAACTGCAAAAGTGAATGAGACCTTATTTCATGTTCTCACAGGGCATCAACAGCTTCTGCCATAATCCACCATCTGTTTCCAAAGTCCTAACCTAATAAAATAATTAAAAAATATGTTCAAAGGTGTTAAGTCTGCCCCAGTGCTCTGTACTTCACACTCAAAAGAAACTTGTTATTATAAAACTTTTTTGGAATGGCAGGGAGGAGAAAGAATAACTTGAATCAGAGATAAAAGGCAGAATATTTTGTCATGAGTGGCAAGCTTTGCCAAATATATAAGCCACTGATAGCTAAGATATGAAAGGTTTTAATGAGAAGCATTAGGTGACCTTAATATAAATGTCACTATCACTTATTTGCCAGAAGTAGAGCTAAAGCAATAGTGAACTGTCAGAAT
Organism: Bolborhynchus lineola; assembly: GCA_025448015.1. Taxonomy (NCBI): domain Eukaryota; kingdom Metazoa; phylum Chordata; class Aves; order Psittaciformes; family Psittacidae; genus Bolborhynchus; species Bolborhynchus lineola. The sequence continues at coordinate 12,464 of JAOEHX010035473.1, forward strand.
TCAAGTCTAGAAACTAATTTCAAGTAGAACTTGTTTGATATTCTTTTGGGATCAATTTCAATGAACGGTTAATCTTAAGTATTCAAATTGCATGAATGTAGGACCTAATTTTCCTCTCATTTTTCCTCTCATTTACTTCAATTTTCAACCTTGTGTTTTGCCTAGCTTTATGCAAAATCTTCCTAGTTTAACACAAGACCAACAGAAAGGAAAATCAAACTCTGAGCTGAAACCACCTGTATGGATGTTAAGGATTTGCTTGTATCATTTGTGAACACTTTTTTTAATGTCATATTAATTCACATTATTGATATATTTTCAAAGAATTCTCCAGAAAAGATAAATAGTAATATTTTTTTTAATTATTATGGAGACAGAAAGCAGAAGTTTCAATGAATAATTTAGCATGACTCTTTCTCGTTCTAACAGATCATCTACTTTTTATATTCCCCAACTATTTCATGTACAAGGATCATCCGATTCTTCATCACTGTTCAGCTCTGTGGCCTTCCAACTGCTGTTGCTCTGAGCAAAGTTTGACTTCCTAACTACTACGCTGTGTTTCCTTAGACACAAATTTTCTTTCAGTAGAAGGTGGTGAGTGGATGAGTATCTATGTTTTAGCTTATCCAGCCTATTTCACATTGCCTAACCTAAAACATAAGCCAGCAGAAGAAAACAAAAAAGACCTGTACCGGAAAAGCATGTAGGCTGATTAAATCATTATCTTTCAGGTAAACAACTGAAAAAAAAAACCAAACTCCAAAATCATATAATGACCTCATCTCTATATCTGATAGCTCTTTAATTTTCTCTGAAATATCATTTATGAGACAGGTAGTTTTCATCATTTCATGAGGAAGGCATCCATAGAAAATATTGGCATAACTCTCCATGATCTTGCACAACTCTTTAGCTTCATAAGCAGGTTTGATGATAGAAGGTTACTATTTAGATTAAGGGAGCAGCATGCTGAATGACAGACTGAGGCTCAACCATAATTTGGCATCGAAGAAAGCAATAGATAGGTAAGCCAAAAATGTCAAGGAAAGCAATGTGCTGTGCTGCAGCTCGACACTCAACAGTAAATGAGTTACGGTGTGGAACTGCCTTTAAGGAAAGAACAGACATTTTTCCTAGTCCACAGGAACTTCACAAGCCATCTGAGAGGGAGAACAATGTTAATGATGAGTTCAAAGCAGAGTCAGTGCATGAACTGCATTTGACCAACAGTAGGCATTCACATGATTAATTTTCCACTAAGAAAGATGTGCAGCAGGCCACATAAATATATCATTTATGCAGAAAATCCATCCAGGGTACCAATGTCCCACAAGAAACATAGGTGAGATCAATAATGATGAGAAAACATCCCTGCAGTAAGCTTTTAATTGTCATAGGTAAGCAACACCTCTGGAGTACAAATATGCTCTAAAACACTTCAAGGTGCACCAAGGTCTGACATGGTATCTAGTATCAACATTAAGAGAAGAAACTATACAGGTGGGCCTTGCCTCATGTCACGATGTACCATCTAATAAAAATTTTCATGTGTTTTGTAAAAAAAAAAATTACACCCCCCCCCTCAAAACCCTGAAATACTATCTGGCTGTTTTCTGCTCAAGATATTTATAAAGGAAGACACTGTATAGACAAACACTTAAGAACTCACTATGGAGCTGTAAGTAAGTGAAGAATTAAGTTTTATTCTGAGGCTGAGACACACTGGGATCTCAAGTGTGAAAACAAATTGTTCCCAAAGTTTCTGCACAGACTGAGAAAACTAAAAGGAGTCAAAAACTACCATGCTCAAAATTTCAGCCCAGGCTTTTCAGTACTAAGCAAAGCAGTCTACAGCCACTGGTACCAGCTTATCTTTGGTATGGCTTGACATTTATTATCACAAATTTAAATTTGTGTTAGGAGGTATTTGGTAGAGTCTTTCATGTCCTTTGTTGTAACCACCTCACAGGAGAGGTACTGACAAGATACCCTCTCCCTAAAACAAGAGATTGAAAGGTGACTAAAGAGAGACATATGCATATGCAAGCAATAGTGGCTTCATTGCTATACTCGTGCTGAAATATGATTAACACTGAATGTCTCAGCCTGCAAGGCTGGAGGCTTGTCTTCCTCAGGAATGTGTATCCTGTGCACTGGTAACACCACTACCAAATTTTTCTGCAGTTCCAGATGTGTCTTCTGATTTTGAGTGTATATAGGTTGAAAGAATCAAAAGATTGTTCAGTATCAGTGCATCACCAAATGTCAGGCCCATTCAACAAGTGTTCTGGTGGCCAGGCATATTGTCTCATCTCAACTTTGTTAGTGCTAGAAAACCACAGTATGTCATATAAACTTTGTGCCATGAGCACTTCATGCCATCAGCTTTCCTTTAATGCTGTCAAGGTATATAAAAATTACAACTTTCATCTAACTCCATATTGTCTGCTTACTGTTTTTACTTTCAGTGAAGGCCAAGCTTCAAGATCTATTTGAGAGCATTGCTATGAATCCTAGGGAGCCCATGTGACTGTACAAGCCACATCTTGAGCTGTTCAGAAAGTTTTAGTTTACTGTGTTTGCATCTTACTGTTGCTTTACCTCTGTCACATCAAGAGTAAGACATTTAAGGAGTAGCAAGAACAAGTGCAGGTTGGTTGAGATTTATTATGCTGCAGTTCTTATAAATGGTGTCTGCCCAATTGATTTGCTTACTAGCAAGTGTCTCCATACTTTGGTTCAGGGAACCCCATTAGAGATAATACAGCACATCTTTGAAAGCTTCACTCTTCAGGAAGAGTGATTATTTGAAACAGTGAAATGAAAATGAGGACAGACATCCTAAGGCAAGGATATCTTCTGAGCTCTAAGTATGGCTTGCCAATGTACATGCTCATGCCTAGAAATAAGGCATTTTTTCCTTCCCTGAGATAGTATATTGTAAATTATTCATCAGGAATCAAGTGCCTTCTGGCTCTGCATTTGCACTGACTGCTTCACTTTATTGTCGCAAGTGGTCATGAGGTGAAACCACTCAGTCACTGACTTCTAGATCCATTTGTGTCTTGCTCTTATTTTTCTCCCCTAAATCTCAGTTCAGCTCTTCAAAACTAGGATACGTATGTTAATACCATAGATCTTCCAATCCAAGCATATAAAAATTTTTTCTTGCCCTGTTCCAGAATATGTCTAGTTCATCAAACTGGCATAGTAAAAGCTAAAGACACATTTCACCAGAGCTGCAAAAGTAACCTTCATGTACATGTTAAAAATGTTAATCCCAGGTCTGTATCTGTCTCAGTTCTTTCACCTAATTTTTGAGATTCATTCCAAGACTGTCCAATCTATCTCCAGTATTCGAAAGAACAGTTTAGTGGTAAATCAGTGTTTTAGAAGTGGAGGAAAAAAAGAGAAAGTTGCCTTTGGATAATCAAAAAACACAATATCATGAGCAGCTGGCAAAAACAGAAATGGCCAATTACTAAATGTTATGGTTTAGTGTGTAAAAAACTCCCTACACAAAACTGCTTTCAGTGGCAGAGGCGGATTTCCAGTTTCAAATGCTTCTATAAATCAACTAAATCCCATGAACTGTAGGAATGTAAATGGGGAAGCTGACATGAATTGCTGTCTAAAGGGGATATTGAATCCTTAAATGAACTGTACACTCACATTTTTAATGGCAGGAAGCTGAAGCCAGGCATAATAAAAATAATTGAAATGAGGTTTTGAATACATTAATCTAGATGAGAAGCACTTTAAAGAACAAGTGAAGTAGAAAAACAGGCAAAATGTATATGGCATTTACTTGTAGATATCATTTGCTTCTGATATTATCAGTTGCCATTAGTAAAATGTGAAAATGTAGAAGAGAAAGCCTTTTAAAATGTGTTTTATTACAATGGAAATTAAGGAAAAAAGCATGGAAGTACTGTCTTGTATCAGTGACTGGAGATAACTGCATTCTGTCACAGGCTGAGTCATTCCTTAGGGTAATAAGAAGGGGAAAGAGATGAAAGAAGCAAATGGCAAAGGACATACTGACAAACAAGTAGAATTTCTGGAATATAAGTACAAGGTAACTACCTACAAAAGACTACAAACAAAATGTAGATCAGTCTTATCTATTCCATAGAAAGGAATACTGATGACTTTCTTAGTTCAGAAACTCTGGAATTAACAGAGATCCTTTCTGGACCACTGCTGTCTGCAGCAGTAAAACTGTTCACAGCCACACAGAAGGCAGAGGACTGATGATAACATTCAAAATAGGAAAGATCATCTAATAAACCAAGGATCATTGCTGACCATTGCCTGCTTGGTTGGATTTCAGGCTTGGACTTAAATAGCTACATTTAAAAAAATGGTTTTTTAGACATTCAGACATCCTTTAGATCCACCCTTACTCCTTCTCTATAGCCTGAGTCAGTATTTTATTTTCAAAGCAGTCCAGTTCTTTGCAGGCTCAGTGAAGAAGCTAAGATGCCATGTTATAGCAAAAGAATACACTAGATGGTGCTCAGAAGAGGCCTGTGCACATATACTGAGTATACATTTCTGTTTCCTAAATTTGCCCTAGTCAGAAGACACTATCAAGGGTAAGATTCCCTTCTAAATTCATATATTAAATCTTTCATTTTGACTCTATCTTAACCCTCAGCTGCTCTTAGTGTCTGATCTTGGAATAGCTGGTAGCTACATTATAAGAAAAACAGAATGTCAATATGTGTATTTCTTAGAGCATTCAGGCCAGACACGTGATTTCTAATTTAAGGCCAGCATGCTCTTAAAATAAAAATCTCCTCAAACTCTGCCAGATCTGAATAAGTGAATTGTTCATATCAATTCTTCCTAGGGTGACCTGAGCAAGTCAGGTATTCTAAGAATGGCAAGGAGAAAACAGAAACTGCAAAAACCCTCTAAAAATCTCTATAAATATACAGCACTGTATGCCAAGATTCTAGAGCTTAAAATTGGAGCTTTATTGAATTTATGACAATTTGTTAGGTTTACAAACAAATATCTATCTACAAATAATAAAATGATTAACAGAGGAGTTAGCCTCAGAGTAGAAATATGAGGCAAGCTTAGAAATGGGAGCAGAAGTCAGGTCATCTGCTGTCACCCTGATAACATGGGAGAAAAAGCTGAGAACAATCAGAGAAACAGAAGAGGCTGGGGACTTAAAACACTGGTCTGAAGCATTAATAACATGGGAAAAAAGTAGGGTGGCTGGTGCTCCTAGAAGCAAATAAAAAAATCTTGTCACTCTCTGTATATTATAGCATCAGCATCAAAAAAGAAAAATCAATATTTTTTTATGTATATTACTAGAACCATGATACATTTGTGTATTATTTTAGAAGTAGTGGTATTAAGCTAGTATAGCAACAAATCATAAGAAGTTAATTTTGAAGTAAATTTTAAATTGATATAATCTGTCCTACTGAATTGACTGCTCTACTGTTGGAACGAGTCCAGAGGAGGGCCAAGAGGATGATCACGGGACTGGAGCACCTCTCATATGAAGATAAGATGAGAAAGCAGGGACTGTTCAGCCTGGAGAAGAGAAGGCTGTGTGGAGACCTCAGAGCAGCCTTCCAGTATCTGAAGGGTGGCTATAGGGATGCTGGGGAGGGGCTCTTCATTAGGGACTGCAGTGATAGGACAAGGGGTAACGGGTTCAAACTTAAACAGGGGAAGTTTTGATTTGATATAAGGCGGAAGTTCTTTACTATAAGCGTGGTGAGGCACTGGAATGGGCTGCCCAGGGAAGTTGTGAATGCTCTATCACTGGCAGTGTTCAAGGCCAGCTTGGACAGAGCTTTGGGTGACATGGTTTAGTGAGAAGTGTCCCTGTCCATGGCAGGGGGTTGGAACCAGAGGACCTAAAGGTCTTTTCCAACCCTAACTATTCTATGATTCTATGATCCTATAATTCTATAACTGCAAAAAGAATAGATGAAGGATTTAGCACAGGAGGTGCTCATGAAAGGTCTACAAGCCCAAAAACGATCTGCTTTACCCTGCTGTAACAACTGTTTTAATAGAAGATGCTACCTACCTTTCCCTACAGCCTTGATCTCCATTGTATTCTTGTCTGAACATCCTTGAGAATTTTCTTGGAAAGACATCAGTTCTTCACAATGCATCAATGTGTGTTATAAAGAATATACCCAAAGATTTTTGGTTGGCAGGTATTCAAAAAAATTTTTTTTTTTTTTTTTTTTTTTGTTCAAGGTCTAATCTGATTTGCAGTCTATAACTTTGCTCCTGATGTACTTTAGATATTTTTTTTTTAAATCAAGGAATTTCAGACAGTGCAACTCTCAAGCTCAATGTATCACTAGTTGTACCAATATTACCACTAGTTGTGTATATTATTGTTTGGTATTCCAACTTATAACAAGTTCTGAAGCAATGCTGGGCAGAGGGAAGGAAGGTTAAACACTAATCATAAACAACCCAGCTTAATAACCAAGTTTACCAGCTTGTATTTATATGTATGCATCTGAACCAAAGCAGAGAGCCACCTAGTTTTCTTAGTCAATATCTACCCTTTTCTCTCAATTATCAAATGTATTATATTGTGAAAAAAGAACATTTTAAGGCTTTTTCTACTTTTTTAGGCTGTATCTCTTCCCAGCTGAGCTAGACATTTATGTGTACATTAAAGCATTTAGTTGAAATATATGCTGAAGTGTTCTGAATTATTATGGCAAATTTACTGTTTTGAAAAAGAACTGAAACCCAGAAATGCCAGTGGAAACCTTTTGGTACTTCTACTTGGGCAATTACTGCCATAAGCAAAGACAGATATATTTGTTTCTGCCCTGAGCGGCTGCTTGGAAATCTGTTTCTGTTTTTACTCACGTATTTATAGATCTTTAGCTAAGTCGTTACTCTGAGTTTCCATAGTGATAACTGAAATATGTATTAACACCAAACCTCAAAGCATATTTACTGTTGGCAATGCTTCATAAATTACTTTTTTCAAGAGCAGCTTCTCAAAACATATTTGCTCAGTTCAGTTCGCCACTTGATTTGTGATAGATAATTTTGATATAACTGTATTTATCTAGAAGAGATATTTTTCCCTCTGCAAGATTCAGTGCATAGATATTACTTCTCTTTTTTATCTGTGCTATCAAATGGCCTGAAGAGATGAAGCTTCTGAATTCAGAGTGTTACCTTTGAAATAAAATCAGACTTTAAAATTGGCTTTACTTTCAATTAAACTTTCCTTAATGAAGCACCAGTAATAGACAGTACAGAATATTGCAGATAGCTTATCTGTATTCATAATCATGAATTTTTAAACCAGGAACTTGTTTCTCTGGTTACCATCAGATTAGAAAAGAATCACCCATTCATAAGATCTTGCTGTTTAATAAGAAAAGCTGAACTGCAGCTCATCAGGTATACCCTAAACATCGCTTTCTGAAAAGAATTCTAGGCTGAAATTTTCCCAAACATTCTGCTCATGTTTCCAATACACTTATTTGAACATCATCCTTGTCTGCTCTGGGGTACCTTTATGCCATGGAAAAGAGATGCAACACTAACTCCAAATTATTTTTTATTACCTTGCACCAGAATTAAGGTTCTGGGGATTTCATTCTTTTTTTTTTTTTTTTTTTTTTTTTTTTTTAATTCAAATATCCTGATTAGGCAGAGAGAAATGTTTTTAAGAAATATCTGAAGGAATGAGTAAAAAATAATTCTTCTTTACTTCTGGTAATTTCTTCTATGAAGGCAGCTGAATTTAAGATTATTGACTGAAAATCTGTCATTGTTTATTCCAAACATACTTGGTCTGGATTCTGTTCTGTACTAAAGAGAGCTATCATATATTTAAATACAAGGTGACAAATAATGACCAAACAAGTCTAGACAGGAACTTGAGCGTGAATTAATGAAAGTGCCTATGTAGCCCCTATTTTAACCTGCTTGCAGGCAGAAATGTGCTTTAATCTCTGATTTGCATTTTACGTCTGCTGTTCACTTAAAGAGGGGAGCACTTATATTTGACAAATTTAATTCTTTACTCAGGTGCTTTGGAAATCTGACTTTAGTATAAAGTAGTCTCTCATTAATTGTAGGTGTCTGTTGTGTGCCATAATCCTGTCCCCTCTTCTTATCCTCTACAGTCATCACCTATACGTTCACATGGCAACAACTGCAAGCACAAAACATTGCTCTCTAACTGGTATCTCATCAGACCCATATCTCCAGGTTCCAAATGCTGAGCATCCTTTTTCATTATCATTACCTTAAATAATATATTATGTTAGCTTAGCCTTTCACAGACTCTACCAGTTCAGATGTTTGTGTTCTAAATTGTGCTTTTCTCTCCAGTGATGTGTAACAGTGGAGGCTCCTGTGCAAGAAGAATGCCCTCTGTAGTCATGCCTCATATCTTGTGCAGCTCTGGTCTTCCGTAAACCCAACTAGGGCTAAGTGAGAAAGTGTATGACTATCTCTCTTGTTCCATGCTGTCATACTAGCTGTCAGGCCCTGAAGTTGAGAGGCTTTGGCTCCAGCACTGAATTTTAAGCTCAGGCCATTACATTCAATCTTTGACTCTCCTATGCCGTTGGTATGCCTCTGCCTGGCTATGTACCTTGCTGACACTTATCCTAACCTGGTACAAATAGGAAGAAAACAAGTACCAGATTCTCCAAAGTACTTTCACAATTTAGACATAACCGGAAGAAGCTGAGCAAACCTGTTCCTAATATTTTCTTGTGTCTGTGTGAGGTAGTGACTCCTACATCGCACTCCTAGGTCAGTATGCGGCAGGAGCATGGGTTAGCTGCAGCACTCCAAAGGTTACAGGAACTGCCCCTGCCCATGTTGAGCTGGTCATGTCCTATGCCTGGGAGTTATTGACCTGCCCCAGGGATGCTAAAGCAAGCATACTGCACCCTCACAGACACATTTGAGATATGTGCTGAAGCATGAAGTTAATGTTTGTAGTTTAACAAATATTAGCACTATCTCAGTGTTTTTCAGCCATAATTTTTCAGGGTAGCACAATTACTGAATGAAGCATGCTGCGTAAGATTACATTTAATCATGGTTTACTTCAGTCTAACCTACTCTCTGTGACCCTGTGGAGATTAATTCTTAGTACTGAAAATACAGACTTGAGTGTATTCACACACAAGCAATTGCTGAGGGGCAATATGTTCCTGCACATTAGCTATTCTCCAGCAACTGCCTGCTTGTAAACTTTTGCTTTCATTGAAAATACATGTGGCTTGTTATTTTCTCATTAAGGGATAAGCTACTTCAGCTTATTTTCTGATTTCCATAGGATTGTACATTTATTGCTACCAACCTGCAGTAACATGTTAGCTAGTAACTTCCCACCGTGCCTTCAGTCTTCATAAATATTTTGAACCTCAAAACACCTCCTCTGCTATAATCTAATCATATAGGGACCTCTGGAAAGAAAATGTGGACTATCTCCCTTTTTTCTTTTTTTTTTTTTCTTCTTGAAAATAAAGCTCTCCCAGAGTTCTTTCTCTGTGCTCCCACAGAAGGAGCCGGCATAAGATCCACAGGCATCAGGGAAATAAGCGATGTCTTTATGATTTGGAACAGACAGGCTACTAGTATACTAGAAAATGTTGTGCTGAAAATCAGAAGTGTACTGGATCTGGCTGGGATAGAGCTAACTTTATTCATATCAGCCCATATAGTGCTGTGGTTTGGATTCGTGGCTAAAACTGTGTTTTAGCTTTTGCCAAGCAGTCCTTGCACAGTGTCTTTTTCTCTGGTTCTCATTCTTCCACACCAGTAAAGAGGCTGGGGGTGGTCCAGAGAAAGAGGGACACAGCTGGACCAGCTGACCCAAACTGACCAAAGGGATATTCCATACCATATGGCATCATGCACAGCCATAAAAAATAGTGGTTTGATCTTTCCAAACTAGCCATTTCTTAAAAACAGGTTTGTCATTGATCTGCATGTGCAAGGTGATGAGTGATTGCATCACTTGTTTAAGGTTTCACGTGTTTGTTTGTTGGTGAGCAGTTTGGTTTCGGTTGGTTTTTGTTTGATTGTTTGGTTGGTTTTTGTTTATTGTTTTGTTCTTTGGAAGGGATTTTTTCCCTCATTCCTTCACTTCTTAGAGTTTATCTGAACCCACAAGTTTTCCTGCTTTTGCACTTCTGTTTTTCTACCCCAACCCAACTGAAAAGGTGTGAGGTAGTGTCAAGGAGGCTGCTTCATTGCTGGCTGGGGTCAGCCACCACAAAGGAATAGTTACACTGTTTTTTAAGCTACCAGAGCACTGTTACTTTTTTCCTATAAATGGGCTCAATAACAAGAAGGTAACATCAGAACGTGGAAAGTTCACCACTATCTCTCCTTTCTACTAAGAATGGACAGATTACAAAGAGAAGATATAACAATTGTTCCTATTCCTCACAATATGTTTGCCTTATTTAAATTATTTTTTCCAAAACTTTCATGTAATTACATAGAGGAACAATCCAATTTTAGTCCTTGTTTCACACCGTCTTCTTAGTCAGGTTTAGTTGAGACAGGCTACTTAGTCTAAGTCAGATCATGAATATGCAAGTTCTCCAATGATTCTAAAGTATGTCTCTGCAAATGAAATGAAAGAAAGGATTTCTGCTGAAAATACTTAGTTCAAACAGAGACAGTTTGGCCAAAATGCTTTGCTGAAGTAAGAAAGAGAAGATAGATTCAAATTAAAGAACACAGACTAAACTAGACTAGACTAGACTACAATAGAATAGAATAGTTCCAAGGTGAAAAAAGACAACAGTCATCTAGTCCGACTTCCTGAACACTTCAGGGATGACCAAAATTGAAGTATATTCTTAAAAGCATTGTCCAAATGCCTCTTGAACACTGACAGGCTTGGGGAACCTATCACCTCTTTAGAAGCCTATTCCACTGTTTGACCATCCTTTTGGCAAAAAAATGCTTCCTAAGGTCCACTCTGAACCTCTTCTGACAAAGCTTTGAGCCATTCCCACATGTCCTGTCACTGGATCCCAGGAAAAAGCACCTCCCTCTCCACTTCCCCTGAGGAATCTGTAGAGAACAATGCAGTCACACCTCAGCCTCCTTTTTCATAAACTAGACAAACCCAAAGTCCTTAGCTGCTCCTCACAGAGCATTCCTTCCAGCTCTTTCATCAGCTTTGTTGCCCTCCTCTGGACGTATTCACATCCTTCTTGAATTGTGGGGTACTGCACACAGTACTCCATGTGAGGCTGCACCCATGCTGAATACAGAGGGATAAACACCTTTTCTGAGTGGCTGCTTATGCTGTGCTTGGTGGACCCCATGGCATAGTTTGTCTTTTTGGCTTCCAAGGCACACACTGCTGACTCCTACTCAGCCTGCTGCTGATGAGCACTCCTAGATCCTTTTCTTCAAGGCTTTCCTGCCACTCCTCTCCTTATTCATACTTGTGTCCAGAATTACTCTAGTGCAGAATCCAGATTTGGTTCTGGTGTAAGAACCAATGTTGAAGCAAAGTGTTGATGTCCTGGACTCACCTGTTTCATCCAGCGTCTCTACTGTCTTCCATACTGGGAGAACTGATGAAAACACTACCTACTTCAATCTTCCAGCATTCTTCCAGAGCTCTGGAATCTCTTTTCACTGACCTTGGGCTTCTTGCTGTAACATCTTTGGTACCCATGGAAAGAGCAAGAATGGGTAATAATCCAAAGGCTCTACTAATCTTGTCAGTTTTCTGGCAACATTTTTACTCAGTCATGTTTTATAACAATTTTTTGTGCATTGGCATCCAAAATTATTTTCCTTTGGATGTGTAGGCTAAATTCAGGATGAGCTTCAGCAGGTAAATAATGATCCAGTTTCAATGATTTTAAAAAAGCAGTTATAATTGATAAAAAAAATATTTTACCTTCATTTAAGCAAATCTATCAGGACCATAAATCTATGTTTTTTTTTCACTTACAGTTCAATTATAATGTATACACAAATGTGCATGTGTTTGTGTGCATGTGTTCAGGTGGGGAGTTACCCCTGAACAATAAGGCAAGTTGTATTTATGTGGGCATTATTTATTTAAGGAAAGTTTATTAAATTTATTTAAGTTTGTTCATTTAAATACAAAGGAAGTAGCGGGTAATTACCCAATACAGGTCAGAACAAAGATGCTTCAGAGCTATAAACTGTTGTTCCCATGTGCCTGCCTCATGTTTGCATTAAATTTTATATTGCTATCTTTTAAAATTATTCAGGGAATCAGTAATAGCCATTATGTATTATTAAAATAACATTCACCAAACCACAACTAGTGGCATAATCTACATTACTTTTTTAGAATCAAGCTGAAAATATACACGTCAAATTGATGACAGAAGTCCCAACAACAATTTCTTCTTATGATATTTCAATACAGTAAATTGGGATGATGGAGAGTTTTATTATTAATGTCGGTTATGCTGGACATTCTCTGATAAGAAATGATGGGTTTGCCATTTACAAACATCAAATTTTATGAGCTCGAAATGAAATGCAGTTATAACAGGACAACAGACCAAGAAGTTATATAAGCTGTAATTTTGTGATAGTATATCTTCTGCTGGCAAAGGAAAATAGTTCCCAGAGGAGATGAATAACTCTGTGAGATTAGCTAGGAAATGGCAAAAACACCACAGAAATTGTCAGTGGATTTAGGGTTATGCATTCCTTATTTGGTATACAAAAATAAAGTCTGGGGTTTCATCTTTCTATTGCAGCTGGAGAATACATTCACCGAATTTTCCCAAAAGAAAGTTTCCCAGAATTTCTGCAGCAAAATGGTCTAAAATGAATCAGCAGAGGGTGCTGTAGCAACATTTTGACAGTGACCAGAAGTAATGACAATGGCTTTTAGAGATTTTTTTCAGCATTAACTTTTCAGGTTTTTTTGTATTTGCTATAAAGTAGCAGGTTTTCTGTTTCTGCATTTTCCACTGTAACTGATGAAAAGGTAATATTTTTCTGACTAGGAAGAAAAAAGGTAATTTAATATCTTATCCCACATCCAATGTGTGTCATGAGACTAAAACATGAAAGAAATATTCAAAGATATTATTTACCATCAGTACATATTACAAGCAAGAACTGAGGGTAATGGATACAAGTGCAATATTTTTCCTTGATGTTTGCAACCTAAATGTTATGAAATGCAGTATTTCTGTTTCAGCTGATTTCAACATCAAAAATGTCTGCCTCCAAGGTCAATCAATTTTGAATCTGCATCAGAGTTGTTATGAAGATGAATGTTTTTTCCTCACAAAAAAAAAAAAAAAAAAAAAAATCACAAAGATATAAATAACACCACAAAAAGGTGAGCCCAAAAAGGGACAGATCTTCTCAGTAAGTGCTCTTTTCACCACTATTGCTCTGCTGTCTTTTGAGTGCTGTTTGTAATTTGAAATTCAAAGGCTTCTAGAAAAGTGTTAAAGCCATCCTAGTTGCTTTAAAATGAGTTATTTATGCCCAGGTCCCTATGGAAAAGTAATACAATTTCTGAACACACAGGCTTGCCATATTCCTTCATTTTTTTGTAGTAAATTCAGTGATGATGAAAATATTAGAGAATTGAAAAGTTAAAGTTGGCATGCCTAAAGTGGGTTTAAAAGTATATTTTCTAAATATATTTTC
>JAOEHX010035477.1:0-22866 GCA_025448015.1 Bolborhynchus lineola
GGGCAACCCATTCCAGAGCCTCACCACCCTCACAGCAAAGAACTTCTTCCTTATATCTAACCTGAACTTCCCTGTTTCAGTTTGAACCCATCATCCCTTGTTCTATCACTACAGTCCCTTATGAAGAGTCCCTCTCCAGCACAGTAGCTAATACCGGGCTATGTTTCGGATTCATGCAGGAAACAGTGTTGATAATTCAGGAACCATTTAGTTATTACTGAGCAGTGCTTACAGAGCATCAAGGCCTTTTCTGCTTCTCACCCCACCAGCAATGGGGTGCTGAGTTGCCAACTGGGGTTAAAACAACACCCCATATCATCTTCCCAGCATAACCAACCCCCTCTTTTGATTAGAGCAGCTTCATTGCAATGTTCCCAAAGATTTGCCTTATTCCCCTAGGTGACATATCCTCAGTTCTTCAGGCTGGAGAAAGTACATACAGCAACTTATCCAGAGCTTCTCTTATCCTGCCTGATCATTCAGCTGTTGCCAAGCAAAATGGATAAAGACCAAGTCTTCCCTGACTTTCCCTGAATGGAAACTTTCCCTCTAACTAAGGTTTTGATATTTCAGCTTGTTATGGGTTTCTCAAAACTACATTAAACTAATCTGACATCAGAGTAGCTGACTGACATTCAAATCATGAGATGTTGTAAACTTTTGTCTCCTAAAAGGGAATTTGTCACAGTGTTGAATTCCAGCTACAGCTTTCTTAATACTGCAAAAGCTACTTAAAATATGCAAAACTGATGATCTTCCTCCCCCCCCCAAAAAAAAAGAGAGCATTTCACTTTACATTTTGAAGCAGTTTAAATCACTGACCATGTCTTGAAGAAAAAGACTAAGTAGATATGAATATAACCTTCAAATTATAAAGAGAATATAGGAGAAAATTACATAAACATGGGAATACTGTGAACCCTGAGCTAGGGAACACGAGCAGGTGGCACATTATCTAACTAAAGCGTAAGTCAGTGTCTCCCCTTATTCAGTGTCTGTACAACCCTGACAGTGATATCTGAGGTCACTTCTGTGTCACTTAATGCTAAATTCTATTTCATGTCTTGTCAAGGCATCCTGGAGTAAATGCTATTTGCAAATCCTTAGATTAAAGCATACAGAAATGAACAAGTACAACATTTTCACTAACACCTTTTCTGTTGAGTGCATTAAGCAGGTGGGACATTCTGCTGAAATGAAGGGAATCAGCACACTCTTGTTTCAAAATTAACTATGTGGAGACATGATTGATAGGATAGTCAGTGCTATTAGGGGATAAAATTCACAGTATTGCTAAGCAGTCACCTTGCCAATCATGTTTGTGTGAATATAAATAAGTAAAAGCGTTTCAATTTGTTCTTCCCCTCCCATAAACTCCCTGAACTTTCTCTGATGCGCTATTTACCCACTGTCAATCACTGTTCTCTCTTGGATTACCTATTACACATTGCAGAAATCCAATCCTCTGAGATATGTATTAGGAAAATGCTTTCTATCTGTTTGTGCTTTTCACAGTCTATAAATATGAGTATATGAAAACCAACACCCTGAACACTTGCAATCTTTCACTAGCACTCATTGCACCTCAGAAAAGGAGGTGCTGTGACTGAATATGTCTTATCAACCACACCAGAATACCAGCAGTACCAAAGCTTGATTTATAATCAATAATTATAATTATTGATCCAAACCTCCTATATATTGATCCAAATAATTAATTATAATTATTGATCCAAACCTCCTATATATAATCAAGATATGTTTTACAGTAAAGATAATGCTATGATTTATCATGCTCATTTTTGCCAAGATATTTAGGGCCAGATCCTTGACTCACCTCATTACCCAATCCATCAAGAATTATTAAATCTTGTAATCACTTTGAAAACCTATTTGGAAAGTAAGATAGAGTCAATTCTTGTCAAGTTCACCAATAAATAGACATGGATATTGGAAAAACCCAAACCACCCCAGGACACCAAAACACATTCTTTCACTTGTTCAAGGATTTCTACTATAACTTCTAGCTGAAGAAGGGAAGACGTCTTCCTCTAACAGGTATTTGTACAGGTTGTATGACATGGGGCCAGGTTGAAGGTACACTGGAAGTGGACAAAATAATATGGTATCTAATATTTCAGGGCTACAGGACTGAGGTGACCGTACTTCTTGGTAGAAAGCAGTAAGAAAATTAGTTACCAGATGGG
Source organism: Bolborhynchus lineola (assembly GCA_025448015.1). Lineage (NCBI taxonomy): Eukaryota > Metazoa > Chordata > Aves > Psittaciformes > Psittacidae > Bolborhynchus > Bolborhynchus lineola. The sequence continues at coordinate 2,208 of JAOEHX010035477.1, forward strand.
GAAAATGGAAGATCCAAACCCATTGCTCATTCAGGGTTTATTAACAGCCCTGATGTAAAATCAATTACAATACAAGTGATTACTTCAATGCCAGAGAAAAGAACATCTATTAAAGAAAAGCTTTCCTACATGTTTTAGAAGTCTTACAAGTATTCTTTTGGACAGATCTTGGCCTGAATCATATTAGAAAAGGTTTTTTTCTAATACCACAGAAAAATAAAATTATGCTCCACAGACCTATTGAGCAAATACCAGACAAACCTGAAACACAATTGCAGCAAAGCACAACAATTTCTTTTTATTCTGCCTACCTTCAGGCACCTAAACCATGAGTCCGAGTATGCTCATTTCCCCCTGTAGGAAATAGTCTTACAAGGCATGTTACAGATGCTCAGTGAACTAAGGAGCCTTCTGGAGGGTTTTCTCTGATGCTAACTGGATGTGGAGGGCAGGAAATGTCCTTACACTTGAGTTCTAGGGCAGCTTGGCTGCTGGCTTGGATAGTCTCATTTTCTCTCCCCACCCATTTGAGCTACTCCTGGCATTCACCTAACCCTCTGCTGCACTGTTCTACCATGTTAATCTGGCAGGAACTTAAAAAAACCCTCCAAGTTATTTTCTGCTAGATTGACTATTAATACAGTTAAGAAATATGATATGGCCCTTTTCTGCTCTCATGGGATTCTTGGTTTGGACCTGTGCTGTGGAAGCAGTACTCAAACAGCATTTGGAAAACTATTATCTAACAGTTTTCCTGGAAATGGCTGAGTGACAGGGGTATAAACCACAGATATAATTGTCTTCCATGGCTGTGGCAACACTGACCGCTTACGTTGAGAGTCACCAAAGCAATTTTTCCAGTGCAGAAGGGCAGAAGGAATTATACAGTAAGTTTCACATCCAAAGACTTCAAGATTATAACAATTTCTTTAAAGATCTTAAAAATCCCTGGGGATAGAGAATCAAATGTTTTAAGGAAGGGAGAAGGGAAAGAAAGTTAATAAACTCCTCAGATACTAAAGGATTCTGTTACTTAGTAAGAATCAAAGCAAGCCAGATCAACTGCTGGCTTCACACATGCCTGGTAAAGAGACCAGAGCAGCATGAGAATATTGTTCTGGATTTGTTCTCAATACTTCAGTCTCTTCTCTAAGTGGCATCCTCAGGGCATGGTGCCACTAAACCACACCTAAAGCACATGCATGGGAGCAAATATTTGTCTGCAAGAAAACTGGCATTGGAAAGTATTTAGTGAGTTTACTATCTCAACTCTAGATATTTAATTAGGTTTTCTAGACTTAGAGATCACTAAAGAACAGGAAAAAAAAGGAAAATGGAAAACTATGATAGTCTAAAAATTAATAATTTTATATTTTTTTCTTTTCAGGGTAAACCAAGACCCAAAATCATTTGGTTGAAAGATGGTCAACCTCTAGACTCCAAAGACGTGGGAATTCGGAATAGCAACACGGATACAATCCTTTTTATCAGAAAGGCAGAGCTTCATCACTCAGGAGCATATGAAATCACTCTTCAGATAGAAAACATGACTGATACAGTTGCAATAACAATACAAATCATAGGTAAGAACCTAACAACATCAAAGTATCATATAAAACAAAACAGTGGCCAATTGGAGGCAATCCAAAGATCCAGCTGCCTCAGAATCCCTTCCCTAGCAATGGTTGATAGCAGAGGACTAGAACAAAGCTCAGAGCAGGGCTAGCATGCCACTACATTTTCCCAGTATATTTTCCCAACTTGGAATTATCTCCGCCCTAAATAATTTTGGAGGGAGGTAGACTACCTATGTGTCCCATAGCTCTTCAGAGATTTTTTTTTCTCTCGCATGAGGGAAAATTAATCCAGTTCTTAATCCAGATCTAGTTTCAGAATGCAAATATCCTTTTGTAAGGAACATCAGTTTAAAAGCATGTACAAACTATTTGGTTTGTTTTGAGTTTCTCTCCTGATAATCTGATGTTCATGCAGTTTTGTATCAGAACAAAACATGAATTATCATTTATTCACCTTTTCCATTCTATTCATGATTTTATAGCCTTCAGTCTCACTCTCCCCAGTTAACTTGCTCAATTTGTATACTACTTTAGTTTCACAAAGACTGCCATTCCATACCTTTGATCATCTTTATCACCCTTCTTTATACCACTTTGAGAGTGACAGAAAGAATTTGAGAGTTCTGGTGCTCTTGGGAATAACCTTATTCATAGAATGGTTTGTGTTGGAAGGGACCTTAAAGCTCATCCACTTCCATGGCCAGGGACACCTTCCACTCGAGCAGGTTGCTCCAAGCCCCATTCAACCTTGCCTTGAATACTGCCAGGGATAGAGCAGCCACAGCTTCTCTGGGCAGCCTGTGCCAGTGTCTCACCACTCCCACAGTAAAGAACTTCTTCCTAATATCTAATCAAAATTTACACTCTCCTAGTTTAAAGACATTCCCCCCTGTCCTATCGCTACCTGCTGTTGGAGAAAGTCTCTCCCCAGCTTTCCTGTAGCCTCCCTTGTAGGTACTGAAGGCTGCTCTAAGGGGCCTTCAAGTGTCATATTGTCCTCAGGGAAGGAAATGTAAATCCTGAAATGCATAAACTCTTATTGGGTTTCTTCAGCAGATAAGGACTGTGATGATAAGATCATTGCACTAATATACTTCTACTGTTCTGAGAATTAGAAATGACAAGACACAGTCCTGTGAATTTGGAACATCTAGGTTTAATGCCTTACTCTGTTAAGACTGCCTTGTTAGCTTGAGGCTTAGTGGAGGCTTATTATCAATTATACAATTTCTAGTCTTTCCTAGTGTCATTTTAAAGGAATTCAAAGCCAGATTTTCAGTAACTTCCCTTGGGATTTTGTAAGATATATTACAAGATCTTCTCTACTCAGATGTCATTAACGTTGAGCCAGCACTCTTCTATTTCTCCTTATCACAGCTTTATTTAACATTCTTCATAACTGTTTTTATTTCCCCACACTTTCACACTGTCATCCCAAATTTCCTCCAGTGTATCAATACATTCTTAGAACATGTATTGCAGCACAAAAAGAGTATTTAAGCGTAACCTTAATGCTTTGGAATTAAAAACATAAGACTGACTGTACCCTGCTCCAAGTTTTATAAAGTAATGTTGGCAGAAGGGGTATGCAGTAGTGCCAACAGCAAACAAGAAAGGAGTAACAAACTGCAGCAAATATGTCTTAATGTCACCAGCTGCTGCTGCTCAAGAGGATGCTGTAGTTCTGCTACAGCAAAACAAGTAAATAGCAGCTAAAGCAAAGTAATCCCAAAGGATTCGGGTAAAGGAAAGTAGTGCACCCTACACACCAAAGCACCTTTCTGAAACTGGTAGCTGGCTCTAGATTCTAGCACACTGCTCTGACAGTATTGCACCAAAGATCTTTCACTCACTTTTGGTACTGTAGAGAGGCATACAAACACATACATATGCCATTGTCAAAGAGTTATTTCCTATATAAAATGAATAGCTAAAAAAAGCAACTAATCTTATCACAGCGATTAATACAAATCAGAGTTGGAGGGTAGGTATTTAATTTCTTACTTCTTGGGCAGCTTGCTTAACTAAAAGGGAACAAATCAGTTTTGTTTAAAATGCCTGCCCAAAAAGAGAAAGGACTTGTCACATACACAAACACTACTGCAAACAAGGCACCCATTTAGCAAATATGTCTATCTCTACCTTTTGTAAGACTGTCCTTTACAAAGCCTAACAAGTCAGGGATATTCCCAAATCCCAACCTTCTTTAGCTGAGAGGAATATACACACATTTATTTTATAATATAAATACTTTGTAATTTATATTATTCTCAGTGTACCTAAATGGCTGAGAAATTACACTGAGGTAACACAGAAAGTAGTAAAACTGTAGTTAAAGATTTAATCACAGCCATCCAAACACCACAAACTTCTTATGCCATTTTAAGGAAGAATTTGTCTGATTCCTGTTACTAATCCTACTGCATTGCCTATTTTTCTGTAGGTTTCAGAAGAGTACTCAAAAGAGTATTAAGAGGGTATTTGAAAATGTCCCAACTTTCCTGTTTACAATTTCAACTTCACATAAATGAAGTGTATTGCTATGGAACAATTATAGATCACTATCAAGCTCTATTTTTTCCCTGCATGGGAGGAAATGACAAAGTTCTTAGATCTTGAACCAAAAGCTAAGTTTGTTTCTTTCTTTTCACATGTCCTCTGCAGACAAGCCTGGTCCTCCACATGACGTAAAGCTTGTAGATGTCTGGGGATTCAATGCAGCCCTGGAGTGGTCACCTCCACAGGACGATGGCAATGCACAGATCTTGGGCTACACAGTTCAGAAAGCTGACAAAAAGACAATGGTAAGAAATTGCACTGAGTCAGCAACTTTGTATGGAGTTTAAACTGCTGCCTGCTCTGGGAACGCAGTGACTTGAGGAAAAGAGCTGAATTCATGACCCATTTGTGTGTCCAAGGTGTCCTATGGTATATCAGAGGCAGATAAACATCAAAGAATAAAATCTAGAAAGAAGGAAAAGATGAAGTACAGATATGTATAAAATGCCCAGTAGAGAATATAAAAAGACTTAGCCTTCCTGTTTCTGGTGGTGGCTGCACAGATAGCTCTACTCAGAAGGTGGAATTATAAATTTTTTATTTTGAATTCTATTTTTAACACACGCAGGGAAAAGCTGAAGGGGAGGGAGGAAGAGTTAGACTTGAATTCAGATGTTCAGATATGAGGGTATATACTAGGAGAGGTATGTATGCCAGTCAAACTGGGAAATCTCTCTCATGGAAGTCTCCATCAAGTAGTCACCTTCTGAGGACACATCTAGTATCAAGTTTTCTAGATATGAATAGGGCTAAAATGTAAAGAGTTGTGGGCTTTTTCTCTAAAAATGCAAGTATCCATTGATAGATGTGTATATCTATCATACCTAGCAAGAAAACAGATCAGCTGATCTTCATGGGTAGCAACATAACATTAATTTCACAGGCTAGTGTTAAATACCTGTCTTTTCCTTGTAGCAAGAAGGATCTGTCCATACCAAAACTAGCACCATGTCTGACCTCTCATATCATCTTTCTAAACAGTGTAGTCTTGTTACAGGAATGGTATACGGTGTTTGATCACTATCGTCGCACAAACTGTGTAGTGTCAGACCTGATTATGGGAAATGAGTATTTTTTTCGAATCTTCAGTGAAAATCTGTGTGGATTGAGTGACACTGCTGCAACCACCAAAAAGCCTGCCTATATCCAAAAAACAGGTAACACATTCCTTAAAACAGGGATCACAAAAGCTGCTAAGTACCGGAAGTAATGCATTGGTAAACAGAAAATACAGTATTACTAGACAGACCACGGGAGATATTGTTATTACTTAGTAACTAGCACTTACAAGGTATTTTAGCATCAAGAGCCTTCATCTAGGCAGATCTCCTGTACTAACATGAACATCTGTTCAAAAATAATCTAGGAAGACTGTGTGATTAAATATGTTATTTTCTTAAAATAATACAACTGGGGGGGGTATATTTACATTCTGGGGTTAAAAGTTTAAGACTTCCCCTGCAGCTATATGGCTTTCATATTTGTAACAGAAGCTGAAACCCCATGGCTGCCAGGAGTTTTTACTTTAACAAAGCATTAAACATTAGATGTGGTTTAAAGTGAAGTGAATTTAAAGATTTGTGGTATCATAAAAGCTGTAGCTTTGATGCATCTTTAAATCATACAGGCAAACAGAGATTGTACACAAGTTAACAGAAATGATAACACAGTTCTTACTAGTTTGTTTCTTTGAATTGCAGGCACCACTTATAAGCCACCTACTTACAAAGAACATGACTTCTCCGAACCTCCTAAATTCACTCACCCTTTAGTAAACCGTTCAGTGATTGCAGGATACAATACCACACTCAGCTGTGCTGTAAGAGGAATCCCCAAGGTACAGATTACATCAACTGTCACTGATATTGTTGCAACAAGTCAAGATGCCGCCTTAGAATTCATGCCAGTTCAGTGTGACTGGAGTACAACATGCCTGTGTTAAGGAAAAGGCTTTTTATCTCCCACCTCATTCATAACTGATGCTTAGCCAGAATGCCTGGTGCAAGCATGTGGGTAGCTGTGTACAGAACCAGTGGGCAATACAGTAAAGGAGACAGACGAAAGGACAGTCAATGCTTACAGTAAGACCACACCACTGAAATGCACCACGTGGACATAAAATCTACTCATTAAACAACAACAAAAAAGTATTTGACAATGTATATTCACTTCAGTCTTTCAGGAGCTAATGTAATCTCCTCTTCCACTGACACAAATAATGTGTAAGAACACCAGTTTTTGTTATGTCAGTACATCCACAGAACTTTTTGAGAGTCTGAGCTATTTTACAAGATTATCTAGAATAAGACCTGCTGTCATGTGAGGTTTTGGGGTTTTTATTTCCCCCCTCTCTCTCTCCAGTCTCACAGGATTATTTTCTCAGTCTAAATGTATTTGTTGAGGTCTCTTTGAAGAGAGCAAAAAGATGTATGTTTTTGTTAGTCGAGAACAAGCAGAAAAAACTGTATCAGCTAGGAGCTAAATTTAGTTTTCTCAAAAAAGGGAAATAGGCTTTTTGTCTGCAGTGAAGGAATTTACCATATTATGACATAATCTTGTCATAAATTTAAATCAATACAATCACAAAAAATGCAGTATTCCTTTTCCCTTCCCCTTCTGGCTGCTTATTTCCAGCTCCTCTCCCTTCCTCATGCCTGCACAAGGATCTGATAGCTACACAGCAAATCATGTAAGGTAAATATTCAACCTTAAAATTACACCACCCCCACAAATCACCCCTCCAAAAAAGATAGCTTTAATGCAACCCTTTGCTGCAGTTCACTGGATTCCGAAAGAGCTCTGGGCAAAATTCGAATATAAAAAGGCAGCGTACCCAAGTAAAGAGCTGCAAAAGAACAAGAACATTATAAAAGAAATACCAGCAACTCCTGGCATAATCCACCCTCCAGTAGCTACCCCAGCTAAGATTAATCAAGAAATGACAGTGTTAGCAACGATATTCCCTACTGGTTTACTGACCTTTCTGTGCATCTGCATCCACTTCATTCTGTTTCCATGGTTTTAAGATTCTAGAAAACTGCATATTTCACAGCTGTTAAATACAGCAGTCACAGGCTTTTGAATCTGAGCACACTAGTTCTTCCTTCCACACTACTCTGAAGGACACAAATGCATCCTTCAGTGTGTTTAATGCTCTTAAAGCAGCTTTTCCAGATACATTTCTGAACTTGCATTGCCCAAATTAACCTTAACAGAAAGTTACTGTACCTAAAGCACAACACTAGAATACATCTTCTCCACAGAGAATGGCTTCTATTGGTAGAGCTTTCCAATTCTGAACAACTATAGATTATCAAGCATATCTCAGATATGATCTGCATGGCATGAAAAAGTTAAGTTACTACTTCAATCAGAGTCCTGGTAACAGTGTTGAAACAAAAGACTTATACCCAGAAACATCAAGAGGCTATAGAAAAAGCAACAAATATGTTGAGGCAGGAAAATCTCCAGCTGATATCTTTAAAGAAAATCAAGCATGACTACTGGGATGCACTGAATGTATATCACAGGTCAGACACAAGTGATTCAGTAGATCTGAAAGCTCTCTAAAAAACAGGGCAGTAGTTTTATTATGATGAAGAAACAGAAGATATTAGGTCTAAAAGTAAAACAGATGAATGGAGAGATTGGTCTTCTGCTCTTTAAAGAGTATTTCTTCACTATAGGTATTAATGACCTTGAAATAAACAAAAGATTTTAAAGGTACATTTTTAGGCTTCTGAAACAAACCACAACAGCTTGAACTGGCACAGAGCATCCATGTTATTGCTCAGCCGACAGGACCTTTAGTTTGGAATTCCTTAAGTTGCTAAAGATAGGCTAAATGGTCTGAAAAATCCTTTCCCAGCCCAAAACTTGACATCTCAAGTTGGCTACCAAACACCCATGGACCTTTATGACACTTCTTCCCTAATAATCTGCGCAGTTCAATTTCCCTCCTGTAAGATACCTGAAGCATTCAAACTTATTTTAACAAATAAAACCCTGAAGGGATTTATTTGTAGGCAGTTTCTAGGGGGTTGTATAAACTACAATAAAATAGGGAAGAGACCTACATTCTCTTCATGCTATTTCAGAGTTAAAGAAACCACCAAGCATTTGAATTATTAGTTTCATGAGTTTGTTCTGACTGACAGGTTCCTTGAGAAACTGTTAACAGTAATGTATAACATATAGCCCTCACAATGCATAAACGTTTGATGGCAAAGGTCTTCTATTTTCTACCTCCTATTTTAAAATTCTTCTCTTGTGTTCTTCAGCCAAAGATATTCTGGTACAAAAACAAAATGGATCTCTCTGGGGATGCCAAATACCGCATGTTCAGTAAACAGGGTGTGCTGACCCTGGAGATCCGGAAACCCACTCCCTTTGATGGTGGCTGTTATACCTGTAAAGCTGTTAATGAGTGTGGTGAAGCTGAAATAGAGTGCAGACTGGATGTCAGAGGTAATCAGATGACTCTTATGGATAACACTAATACTGCAATGAAGAAAGAATAATGGATAACTAAAATAATAATAATAGTAATAATAATAGAGAAATCACAGTTCCCCTTTCTCTAACCCTGACTTATTTGGTGGTATGTAAAAACCTTAAGTACATGCACCAGCAAGATTGTGGTTTTCATTCTAAAATGTCAAGTTAGAATTAGGTTACTTGCTAGGTAATACAGGTCTGAAGGCTGATAATTATTACTCTTCTAACAGTATTTCTCAAGAGGATTCTTAGCACTGGAATAGAGATCTATCTACAAATGATGCATTGAGGATAATTTTGTTACCCTTTATGTCATACTCTGTAACAGAAAGTTTTAAATTAAGTCATTAGCTATTAGTAAAATGTAGTTCATTCTACATCACAAACATTTTTCGAACATTGATGATTTGGTTTGTCAAAAGGGCAGGAAAAATGTCACACATTTATAAACAGATTGAGAAATACTACATATTTCTGTTAAAGCTGCTACTAGTTTATCTACTTGTCAATACAAACCTATATAACCCCACTTTAAATGTTCATCAAAACCAGAAAAAGCTGTGTGACCTGCTTAACAGCCATTGATGGAGATGTGCCTTCATCACAGCAAGCCTGAAGGCACTACTACACAGAGCCGAGTTCAGTATTTTGTTCTGTGCAAGTCAGGCAGATGTACACAGTACACCCTGCAGTGCTGTGCACTGATATCCTCATTGGGGTCATTGCAGCAAGAAATTTAGTTGCAATATTACAATAACAATCTCAGACAAAGCATTCTGAAATGTCCAGTTAATCTGTGAAGCAGCAGTAACACACACTACATCCAGTTCAGTGGCTAGCTTGACTATTCCTTTTCAGAGCCAGACTGTACAGTGTAGACAACTCAAAGTTTAATGAAGATTCCTTTAGGAATATTAAATCTCCTTGGAAGTATCAGATAAAAACAACTACTATAAAGCTTTTATATTTCATCTTCAGCACCAAGTCTCAATTTAAAATTAGCATCCTTTAATATCCGATATCTTTGTTTTTCTTTTTTCCATTCTCCAGCACCTCAGTAAAACTCTGAATGTCAATTCATCTGCAAGTCAAGGTATGCAACAAAATAATTCAGCTCGATAAAGGAGCAACAGCTGCTTGGTTAGATATAAAATTAAACAGTCATTAGATACTTCAGAGACTTCATGGAATTTTTATAACATTGCCAGGGGGTGTGTGCTTGTTTTGATTTCTGGTTTTTCAATAATCACACTAAGATCACATTCCTGTGAGGTAATTTATTTGTTTTATTTTTCAGTCAGGATTTCCTGGGTCTCAACAATTAATACACTGTGCCAGTGCAAAAATGTGCAAGAATAACAGAACACTTTGTTGACTTTTTTTCCTTAACTCACTACAATCGCTCCTTCCACGAGACTGTTGTCTATTAATGTAGAGCTAACTAGTAGCAATGACCCATGTGCATTACTTTAACCAAGCAAGCAGACTTCAAATCACAGTGCATTAAGAATGTACATTTTAGACTTGGAAAAAAAAAAAAAATTAAATAGTTGTATTCAACAATCAGGTAATGTATTTGACAATAAATCCTTGTCCCCATTCTCTGTCTCAGCATTGGAGTGGAACTTGAAGAGAACTGAAGAAATTAAAGAAGGATAATGTCAGTCACATTTAGGAGTCCTGCTCATCTTAAAAGTCATTTAATAGATGTGTACTAGTCAGTGTCTTGTAGTGTCCTGCTTAATCAGCATGTTTTCAGACAGTATTTCCTCTTTCTATACAACTGTTTTAGTTACATTGCCCCCATATCCTTGTGAAGAAATTTAGGGAAATCAAGATGAAACTTCCCCCCACCATTACAGACATGTCAAAAAAAACCCCAAATATTACAATTACATGGAAACCCAGTCCATTCCTAACGTCTGAAAAGAACACAAGTTCCCTGCTTCTGGAGTTCACTCCATTTTCAGAATAATGAAACAGTAACAAATTATTTGTAATATTTAATCACCTTTCATTATACTGATATTTGCACAGCAGAAAGTAATCTTCATTTCTACTGCTTCATCAGCCCCTGCAATATTCCCTTCTGTGCCCCTCAGCAGATCTTTGCAGGACCACAGGTGAAGCACACCATATGAGAATCTCTGGCTAAAGCCACTGCTCTGCTTTACATAGAAAGTAGTTTCTTTGATAATTGCTCATTACTGGTTTTCTAGCTTTTTAAAAGACAACAGCATAGAATTCCAGTTATTAGATGTTTCTGCAATCATAAGCATCATACTAACCTACAGAGGTAATTTCATACATCAGATGAAGCAGTAAAAGATGTAGCAAAGAAGATTATTTGCACATAAAAGATTTTAAAACACAAAAGTTTGTGATGAATGCAGTGAACACTGTCAATAAATACTACTGAAGGCTTTTGAAAGCCTATGAATGGTATGTATTTATTTTGGCAAATAATTGTGTCTAATCAAGTCACACAACAGCATTTCTGGCTTCTCACCTATTAGTTGGAATAATATTTGGGGTGGGTTTTCTACATCTGCAGTAGTATTTAGTAATTTCTGGCTGGAAAGTACTTTTCCATGATCACAGCATGAGAGAAGGTGGGAAGATGAAATTAATCCAGGAAGCATTGCTTTTGGAAGAATCAACACAAAGGAACTGAAGTAATACTACTCCCCTGCCTCCAACATGCCAGTTGAGTTGGGGAAGCGTGTCTGACACAGCGTGTTGCTTGTACTAAACAAGCAAACACAGCTGCATAATAAAAACACTGGTGATGATCAGACATGTTTTTTTGATTATTTTATTATGGTATCAGAACAAAGAAGGGTACTGAGCTAAAACCAAAGTCAACTTATCCAAGGTTAATATTTATTAATTGCAGATTGTTATTACTCAACAAATGGATTTTGAAAACGGAAAATACACAAACAGGTTTACGCTGGTTTGTACTTTAATTTTATGAGCAACAATATAACTTAAAAATTAAGGCACATGCCACATTCTGTATTATAAAGAACCCAAGAGCAGAAGGCAGTGGACCAAAAGGATCATCACAGCATCTGTGGGACAATGTCTATTGAAAAGCAGAGACTGACCTGCAAGAGCTTAGATTACAAATGACAGTTTACACTAAGGAAAGTAGGTACTACACCAAATACATTCTATTGTCAGAAACGTGTTTCACAAAGAGAGTAGACTTTCACGCTGTTGATAGGGTACAATACTGAAAGAGTACAAAAATAAATCAAGAGCCACTAAGAAAATGGCATTTGATACTCAATTATTAGGTATTCTACATGAGTACAATGTTTTGGGGAAGAGCAGCACTTTCACAAGCGAACACATTTCCCCTCTCTGCTGTGAAAAGCAGTAATACTGCAAACTGATGCCCTCACTAAATGTTGGTCAAGCATTTTTTCATGAAATTTCATTGTTCAAATGGTCTTCAAATACAAAATTCTACCATATAGATATATATAAAATACATTTCCAGTGCTTGTAATTTTACGTAATACTGTTTTAAAGTCCTCAAACTAATGACAATCACAGAAATGCCTCCTCAAAAAAACTGGCTGAGATACTTCTGGAAATACTTCATGTATAAATCACTAACTGCCTATTAATTCTGTGTTGTTAATAAATAAATTACTTCCATTCTAATTCAATGAAAACTACATGAACTAAGCAAACCTGGCTGGCCAAGAACAACAAAGTATCTCCCAACTTCTCCTCCATTACACCCAAAAGACTACTTAATAAAAGACTTTTCCTATGCGGCATCTCCTCAGATGCAAAAATCAGGGGCTTGTCTCAAAGTCATAAAAGATATTTTTATCTTGTACCTATTAAGCACTGTTAGAAAGAAGTGTATAAGGTAAAATCAATAGCAAAAAAAAAAATTATCATGGGCCATAAAGTTAGAGAATTCTTATCTACTAGTATTCTTTTAACATATTAAGTGCCTTACACAGCTGACAGCAGCTACTTTCAAAAGCAACAGTTCCACTGAAGTCAGTAGTTCCCTTGAGATAAAAACTGCTATTGTTCAAGTAAAAGATGCTTCCATGTGAAAAGTATATGTAGCTTGCACAAATATAACCTCTTCAGGCATATTATTACTATCCAGTTAAATGTGAAATTCACTTTCACTGTTGATGCTACCACAATTTCAAACCTATCAACTTTTATTAACAAAATTGTTACCACAATTTGAAACCTATCAATTCATCCTGCTTGCTGCCACTTCAGTGCTAGTGCAGTTCCCTCAGACAAATACTATTAACTATATACCAGGAATAGAAATTGCTTTGAATTAACATACATAAGATTTAGCTGAAGCACGGGGATGTTGCAAAGCATTACTAAAGATGCTCATGCAGCACAGAATTGTCAAGCTAGCCCAGTGCTTCACAAACTGAGATACCACTTACAAGAAACATCAATTAACCTCAAGATATTAAGACAACAAATAACACTTCTAGTACTTCAGCTTAGTACTAAATACTGTGAGGGTGGTGAGGCACTGGAATGGGTTGCCCAGGGAAGTTGTGAATGCTCCATCCTTGGCAGTGTTCAAGGCCAGGTTGGACAGAGCCTTGGGTGATATGGTTTAGTGGGAGGTGTCCCTGCCCATGGCAGGGGGGTTGGAACGGGATGATCTTAAGGTCCTTTCCACCCCTAACTATTCCATGATACCATTTCTACTAGATCAGTCCTTTCAATGTGGCACTGCCTGCTAGGCAAATAAACCCTCAGCTGACACTTCAGCCCAAGACAAGACGTATTTTGCACCAGAGCATCAATTCTTCTGTGTTTCATCCTGTACTTCAGCACTGTTGTGTAAATACCATAAGCAAACAATGTTTCCTTGCTCCCAACAATGGGAAGCTTCACTAACTACTCTTTATAAAATCTCAAGATGGAATTAGACACTAAAATGCAAGCAAGGCTTCCCAGAACTCCTCATTGCCTTTAGTTACTTGACACTGCCTCAGTGCTCAAATCTCAGCTGTTACTCTGTGAGCAAAAAATGAGAGCAAAATGAGTGCCTGGTTGACCAGTCCCTCACAAAATAACAATAAAATTAAAAAACTGTGTATGAAACCCATGAGAAAAACTAAATCAAAAGCTAAAGCATAATATACATCAAGAAAATCATGGGGTTTAAATTGCAATTCTAAAATTGAGTTAACCTCTCAAGATGATAGGCTCCTTCAAGCCGTTATCAACTATTCTCTTGCTTTCCAATGTAGTTGCAAGCCTACCCAAAACTTACTTAAAAGGCACAAAATTGGGCCTCCTTCAGCATAGTCACAGCCTGAACTTCAGAACGGTGATGGGGGTGTGATTGCCTTAAATACCAACACCTGACGTTGGGGGCAGCGGCTGTAGCAGGTGTGTGAGGATTTGGATGTGTCCCGCCGTGAGACCCGATTAGGATACCTCAGCATCACCAGCCTGCTGGCACAGCACCCTCACCTCCAGGGCTGTTCTGGTTCTGCTCCTGCCAGGGCAGAGGGAGTTACACGAAGACGTAGAGCGGGGAGGGGGGACCGGAGACCGGGACTGGGATCGGGATCGGACCCGGACTCGGGCCGCGACTCTGAGGTAAAGGAGCGCCATGGCGCGACGGTTCCCGCCCAAGCGGGACGCGGCTGCCGCGGCCATCGGTGCGCTCTCGCGCTCCCTCAGCGCCGGGGGCTCTGCAGGGGCTCCACCGACCGCTCCTGGCGCAGGGATCGCTGCCAGGACTCGGGCTCATCCTCTTCCTCCTCCAGCTTTAACTCGGCGGCCTTGAGGCCGAAGGTGGGTGTGAATCCACTGGTGGCTCCCCATGGAGATACCCAGTTTTTCCCATTGCAAAATGAGACGTGGATCCGTTGGTGCTAAAGAGGGATAACACATAGGTCCGCACTGAAGTCACAGCAGTGGCTGCGTCTGGTGGAGCTTCTTCTATCATAAATACATGACTATTAGTTTAAAACTAATTGGCATATCCATGGAAACGGATGCAGAACAAACATGTTTATTGCTTCTTTCCTGAACATTGGATTTCTGACTGCTAATAAAAGTGACCCTAGTATTTCATCCAAAGCCACTGTAAATCCAGGTGTACGGTCTATAGCACTAGAGCTACTCCTGCAGAAGGGATGCCAACTACTAAATACCTTTTTATGATGCCATGGAGTGGTTTGGGTTGAAAAGACTTTAAAGCTCACCCAGTTCCATCCCCTGCCACAGGCAGGGACACCTTCCACTCGAGCAGGTTGCTCCAAGCCCCATCCAACCCGGCCTTGAACACTGCCAGGGATGGGGCAGCCACAGCTTCTCTGGGCACCCTGTGCTGGTGTCTCAACAGCCTCACAGGGAAGAACTCCTTCCTCATGTCTAAATCTGTATTAGTGTACAAAGGTTTTCAGTGCACGACTAGACAGACTAAGACAGCTTCAGCACACCTCACCTGCAGGTTTTATTTGTTCTAAGAAAGGATCATAGTGTTAGCTGTTCCAAGGAAGCCCTACAATTGAGTAAAATGAATAAAAATACAAGAAAATACTAGTTGGTGCCATTTTCTCCTTCATGTAGTCATTCAAATGAGAGCAGCAAGGGGAAAGATGTTGCTGGAAATCAGAAAAGTCTTTTGCTCCTTTTATCATAGAATTGCTTTGAAATAAAACCCTGAATGTGTTTAGAAGAGAAGCTTGTCAGTAACACATTGTCTTAGAGCAGGTTTAGAACTACAAGCCATTCCTGTCTCCTTACGAATGAATTTTGTCTGAACAGCCTGATAAGATCAAAAATAGCCCCACTGATACCTTTCAAGTGCTTCCCAACCACAGAACTCTATTTTAGGGAAACAAAAGCTGTCACTGAGATATCCTTTACTTGCCTTTGGGCAGGGTCCCCGCAGCAGTCTGTATAAGCAACGCATCTTAAAACAGGTTGAACTGGTGAAAGTTTAAAAGCAACAGATAAGAACAGCTTCATTTATTCGGTCCTGAAATGGAAAAAGATCAACTACATCTGCTTTCTGCACCAGATAAAAATGTTGACAATAAGCAGTTCTGAAACCACAGTCATAGATATGATCACATTTCTGTCATCATTCTATATTAGGATAGCTTTACAAAAGACACATAGTCCAAAGCAGTGACTAATCCAATAAATATAAAATATCAGCAGATGTGAAAATGTATGGAAGTTGATATAAGGTGGAAAAAAAATAGTGTGTCCCTTTTTACTTCTTCACCACAGATAATCATATGAACTTGATTTTATATTCATTCTGGTTCATTTAACAAACATAAAGACTATCATACCTAGCTTTCATTGTTTTGCTTGGAACTGTAAGTTGTGGGACCCAAATACAGGAACCCAGAGTGCAGATGAATGTAATTTAACCTTCAGGAACTTTGCATTTTCTTGCTATCTGTCGTACAGCTAATGATTGCCTCAGTAATCCAGATTTATTCCAGGGAAGTGTGATCATGAAAAGACTAAATACTTATATTACTCTCAAATAAAGTTGTGTTGTTTACTGCTGGTTTTCGTATACCAAACTCAGTAAAAATACATGTCCATAAAAAAGGCCAAAAAGATTTTCTTCTGCTCTGTATGCCAGTGCATGTATATGCTGCCTTAAAAAAAACCCAAGTATAGCAGATTTTGATCATAGGAAAGTCCTCAAAAATTTCTACCTGGAGACAGTATTTGTTCTTCCTCACCAATATAAGAGGGGGGATAACCTTAATACACATTTACAAAGCGTGATATTTCCTCTTACTCATTTTTGTTTCCTACTGCACTGAAAAAAATGAACAATTTAGAAAAGATTTTAGGTTACAAGTCTATTTTAGACAAATTTGTTTATTTCTAGTATCAGATTAAATGGTTAGGCCATTTCTAACCAGGAGGTTAAGGAAGAGCTGCTGCTGGGAGCTATCACATAACAGCAGAACTAGGACAGTTTCCTCTATAGCACTCTTCAGCACTTCACCAAAAATAGTGGTATTTAAATGCAAAGGGAGTAAGAGTGGAACAAGGCTCAGGGATGGAAGAAGAGAGCATAAGGAAGAACATAGGTTGAACTGTTTGGGCAAAGAGGCTAGGAAATGATGATGTTCAGATTGGTGAGAAGAACGTGAAAATAAATGAAAAAACACAAAAGGGGAACACTTGGAAACAAATTGAGGGGCAGAACTGAGCCTGGATGCCTAAAGAGAGTATAGGCCAAGAAATACTGAGGAAACAGCAATGAATCCAAGCAGGGAGCCAGGTAAAAAGGGAGTAAGAGAGCACTTTGATACCCAGAGCAGTGTGGATAGACTGGCACTCACAGGAGTTAGTAAGAGAAACTGAAAAGGTAAAAAAGGGTGGAAGGATGAAAATAGAGAACTAGATTTTTCACATACTTGAGGGAAGCTACTGTTTATAGAGTTCTGCTGGTGTTTTTCCTGCCGCCGTTTGTTCCTTTTTATGTACAGCTATTCTGGGAGAAGGGGATTTCTATTTCTATGTAGGTTCCTAAATCACGTTTATCACTATAGTAACTGTTACAAATAAAAGCAGGACTGTTTGCCCCTGGCTGTTGTACATATGATTCTTCTTTGGACCGATCCTTTAAAACAGAGTTAATGCTAGGCCCTTCAGCAACAGAAAATGAACTCATATCTTACAATTATACTCAGCACATGTAAACAGAAAACAACTTATGATTTTTCTAATCTTGGTGTAAATGTTGAGCTGATCTTTATCATTTCTGGGTACAGAATATGCTTGCCAGAGGTACTCTCCACATCTGGTTTGTACTCAACTGCACTCAAACCTCATTTATCAGCAAAATCAAACTTTAAACCTTCAGATACAGAAAAGATGGGTGACACGCCTACTGCTATTTAGGGCATCATCACATTTCTGTCATTTTTTGTGAAATACCCACTCTGGGAACAGTTGTAGGGACTCAAATCTATTGCTCACACTGAACATCCTACAAGAGCATTAAAGGGTAGAATGAAGCCGTTGCTGCTAGCAGAAGCAAAATGATAACCCTCAGCTCTTTGGAAATTGCCTTTTGTGTGGTAAGGTCCTTTGCACAAAGCTGCTGCTTCTAGGTCCTAATCCCCACTTGTTTAGGAGCTGGGAGCTGTCTTTTGCCAAAATCTGGCATGTCTAAGACTTGGAGCTCTTAAATCCCACTGAGGCTGAGCAGAAACCATTTTTCTCACAGAAGGAAGATCTCACTTCAGAGGCAGAATCATCTGCCTTTGACCCATGTGTCAGTCAGGGGAACTGCGAGGTAAGTATTTCTCTTTGTGAGAAGCTTAGAATGTATTTTCTGTCTAGTTCTGAATTCAGTGGTTACAGGAGCCTATGCCTGACACAGGGGCAAGCATCTGCTTCCTTATTAAGAACCTCCTCTGGCATAAGCAGTGTGACTCTAGAAATATCTGCAGTACCTTTGCAACGTAAAGGTTCCCAAGAAGGCTTAGAATCAGAGCCAGTTTTTCCATCCACTTTGATCACCAAGAAAGAATTTTAGTTGACATAAAATTATTTGTGATTTATATTTACTAGAAATTTAGCTTTTGAATACCCAGATGAACTTTTTATCTTACAAACTCTTCTATCCTCGAAGTGTCAAAGTAGAAGGGTAGGGATTATCTGCAGCCAGGAAGCAGGGTGTAAGAAATTTTTACAATGATTTCCTTAACGTAATGAACTTCTTCCTTTAACAGATAAAGTTTTTTCCATATATCTTTAATAAATATCACTGAACAGGTACCATTGTTATGGCACTGATGTTAAAACCTTTAATCTTTTAAATGTGCACCTACTCGTATAAGAAACTGACTCTGCATTCACAAACAAATAAAAGGCATCTTTCTCGAGCATCACAATGAAGACCTGTGATCCAAAAACCAGATAAATTAGTAACCACCTTGAAAACTGTCACAAAGGGTAGTCACAAACCCCACTGTTTGCAGAGATCACTTAACAGTGTTTTCGAAAACCAACTTCCACAAAAAAGTTGTAGCAGAAAAAAACCGAACTTGTTGATGAGCAAATACTGTAAGTTTTAAGGCAAGTTCATAAATCTTTGTCACATCAGTGACAAATACCACAAGTGTTGAAGTAAAAAGGTTGTGTTGAAATACTTAAACCCTGAGACACAGGCTCCTCCTAGTGGTAAAAACAAATTACTCCTTTTGTTCTGAGCCGCCTAGCACTAGATATTACTACCCATTATTCTCAGTCTTCCGGTTTGTTCGGGAAGCTTTAGAACCCTCAAAATTCTTACTACTGCTGAGGAATTCTAACCTAAAGATCAAAATAAGTGAAACATCGCAAAACACATGCAAATCACTATTTCTTTTTTTTCCCCCAAGTTTTATGTACCTCTCAAGATGACTACATTCCAAAAGACTTACGCTTTTATACCACTTTTAAATCTGATCTTCATTTGGTATGCCCAGAACAGCACTGTGCATTTAGTCGTGGAAACACTACACAGCTTGCCTTGGTACCAGGAATACATACATTCCCACAGTTAGCAGGACACCTGCCACATCACCATCGGCAAGTACAAGAAAGATTTTGTACACTTCAAAAATGTATTCAATTTTGAAGCCAAGACAGAGACCAGAAGCTCAGTGTCAGTGCACTTGAGGTTGTTGCTGATTCTTCTTTGCTACTGAACAAAGGCTGCAACTGTTCAGTCGTATCTGTTCTTAAAAAGAATTCCATCAAAAGAGGCAGAGGGCCCTTTTTGCTATCAGGTGCTGTAAAAGTCTTATTGTGGATGGAAGTTCCTCAGCAGGATAGTGTACAGAAGTTTATGCAATTTATGACTTTAAATCACAGAAAAATACACTTGAAAAAAATACAGCTTCTACGGGGTAGAAAGGGAACTGTGTATAGTGATGCTGTGCATTTAATGATTTTAAACTCTACTCTCCCCCTTATAAGTTAACGGTTTGAATATGTTTGAATAGGCCTACTACAATAATCAAAACTTTAAAACTACAACTGTCTACCAAAGTGGGACTCAGTATTGCAGTAAATGGAACATATGTTGTAGGCCAAAGTGATTTAAGCTGTAACTGTACTTGTAATACAGCAGTATCAACAATACTACAATTGCTAAAAATTCTGATATTCCTGTAAGAAAAAACTTGCAGACTCAGAAGAAAAAAGAAAGAAAATAACTAATATAACAGGCTAATTTCAGGGTTTGGCAATTTTAGTTTTGCCTTTATATTAAGAAAGGCTGAAAAATCCTTTACATGTTGCTTCTATATGCGTGTGTGCAAAAAAAAGTCAATATTTCATCTGTGTCTGTTTTCCCTAGTCATGTTTTTCAGAGACTTTTTTTAAAAGACAAATCACATACATGCTATGATAGAAGAAAAAACAACCCAACAAAACAACTTTCAACTGCTTATGTGGAAAGAAATGTAGATTCTATTTACAGTGTTCCCCTTTTCATTATTTCACACATGTATGATGTATTTTGTATATAGAATCATAGAATAGTAAGGGTTGGAAAGGACCTTAAGACCATCCAGTTCCAACCCCCCTGCCATGGGCAGGGACACCTCCCACTAAACCATACAACCCAAGGCTTTGTCCAACCTGGCCTTGAACACATTCATTTCAGAATAAGTTGCATCAAGCAGCCTTTCAGTATCTGAAGGGGGCCTATAGAGATGCTGGGGATGGACTCTTCATTAGGGACTATAGCGATAGGACAAGGGGTAGTAGCTTCAAACTTAAACAGAGGAAGTTTAGATTGGATATAAGAAAGAAATTCTTTACTGTAAGGGTGGTGAGGCACTGGAATGGGTTGCTCAAGGAAGCTGTGAATTCTCCATCCCTGCGGTGTTCAAGGCCAGGTTGGACAGAGCCTTGGGTGACATGGTTTAGTGGGAGGTGTCCCTCCCCATGGCAGGGGGTTGGAACTGAATAATTTTAAGGTCCTTCCCAACCCTGACTATTCTATGATAACAGAAGAG
>JAOEHX010035478.1:0-16355 GCA_025448015.1 Bolborhynchus lineola
GTAAGCTCTTGTCTTCATCAGGTATCCTCAAATACATAGATTCTTTTTCAAATTTCATTTGATAAATGTTAGGTAATTCTCACTAAATTTAAATTACATTCAACTACTAAGACCACTTCACTGGTAAGGATGCGGAAGATCTTTAAAATGAAAGGCCTGAACAGTATAAATTTCCATAGGGGGTCAGCCTATTTGCTAATAGGTCGGTGTCATCATGCTACTGAAGCAACACAGTGAACCTGTTATAATATTCGTAATTTTAAAATACAAGGCTATTTTGATAGAGTGTAACAAAAGTAACAAAGCAGATGATAAATAATAAGAGAAAATAGAAACGTCAGTCTATGTAGAAATGGTGAAAGTAAATATATGCATTACACCTTTGCAGCCTCAACATTCCACCTAACCTTGTCAGAAAGATGAGGCAGCTGAAATTGAATGCAAATGTTTCTGACAGAACAATTCCAGGAATCTTTGTGTATTTTTTATAAGAGAATATTTTAAAAAGTAAACTCAGCAAGTACTGCACCTTTAATGAATTCTGACAATTCAGTGGCATTCTCTTTCCCTTATACATTTCTCTGAGGAAAATTTAGTCACACCATTTCTGAATTCCTATTACAATTGAAAGGTACAGAAACAGAGTTACAGTAAGTAATATCAAAATACTAGCTATTTTATCATGGGGGTAACCAGAAAACATATAAAAAGAATAGGAATAATGAAAGAGAAGCATTAAACTTTAATTTTATGTTAGTGCTTAACATGAAAAGAATTGTTTTTCTTGCCCAAATAGGTGCTTGCTACGAAACACTTCCATGGGGTTCTCAAAGATACTCCAGAACAGCAAATACTGTGACTTCAACCACAGAAAATTACCTAATGTGTATTGTAATATCAAGACATTCTGTTTAACAAACGACTTAATCTTACATCTAATATATATTACTACTGTTGTCCAACCAAATACATAATCCACGTCACCTCCACACACCATGGGAAAAATAACTGTCTTTTGTTACAACTACAGGTCTCTGATATAATTTGTCCATATTGATCTCATATGTACCCAATATGGACTCACTTCATTCAGGCCACACCTGTACCCTGCACTCATGTATGTCTTCTCCTCACCCTGTGGCCACACTTCTTAATCCCCTTATGTAAAAGCCATGAAGATAAATAGCTCCACAAACTATGACTCACACAAAACAAAAAAACAGATAAAATATGGTGGTTATCAATGCTAAATAACACAATAAGGCTTTTTATCTCAGGAAAAAAAGAAAACCAAACAACCCAAGCAAGGAAGCTCACAGGAAAGCTTTTTTTCTCCTGTGTGCTTGTGTTACAGAAAGAGACTTTAGGGAAAGAATTCGTTTTGGCATGCTAACATATCTGCCAGGCTTCCTCACTTGAAACTGTTGCTGTATAGTATTTTTGGATGCGGAATACATCTCTTCCTCCAATCTTTTTCTGGATCCTTTTAACAACCCATTGTCAAGAGTATTTTCATTAAGATAATGTGTTCAAGTAATATTTCTGTGGTTTTTACTATTTTACAAACACCTCACATGAAGTTTTGAATGCTGGGTGATTTTCAGTAAACTATATCAGGCACAGAAGTAAAATACCAACTTGACTCAAAACCAAATTTATGTAAACCAAAAGTGTGTGATAATTCTAAGTGTCTCTTAAGAATTCTGTTAACTGTGGAATGATTAGTCCTAAGCAATCTAAAAAGCAGAGCTGTTTTTCATTACTTACTGGTGTGATGCTCCCTGAACCAGTAAATCATTTCAGTAGTTGACTAGTGGTCTCCACAGTGGAGTGCATGCAGGATGATGACTGACCTGATCTCCTATGACCTGCTAAGTGAAAGAGGGAAAGGCTGTGAATGTTGTTTACCTGTAATTTAGAAAATCCTTTGACACTGTTTCCACAGCATTCTCCTAGAGGCGTATTCTTTGCTGAGTTAAAACAGACCAGATGTCTGGGAGCGAAAAGCAGTGGTGGATGGAGTTAAATCCAGTTGGCAGCTGGCCACAAGTCATGTTTCCCAGGGCTCAGTACTGGGGCCAGTTCTGTTTAACATCTTCATCAATGGTCTGGATGAGGGGATCGAGTGCACACAGTAAGTCTGCAGATGACACCAAGTTGGGTGGGAGCACTGATCTGCTGGAGAACGGGAAGGCTCTGCAGGGGAATCTGCCCTAGCTGGATTGATAGGCTGTTGCCTTGTTCAACAAGGCAAAGTGCTGGCTCCTGCACTTGGGTCACAACAATCCCATGCAATGCTATAGGCCTGGGGAAGGGTGGCTAGAAAACTGCCCAGGGAAAAGGACCTTGGGTTGTTGACTGACACCTGGCTGAATATGAGCCCACTTGTGCCCAGGTGGCCAAGAAGGCAGATGTATTTTATTGGTCTGCATGATTTGGTAACACAGACATGGGTCAAGACAAATGTTCAGTTCTTGGCACTAGAGATGCAGAGGATAGGGCTAAGGCAAACATCTTTAACTTGATCTCCACATACTTTGCTCTGATTCTGTTTACCTAGAAGACATCCGTTTGTAGAAGCTTTTATAAACCAACATTCCAGCTCTGTGTACTGTCAGGAATAAAATAAGCCTCTTACCCAACATACTCAATAAAAGATAGAATCCACTTAAAATTTTCCATTTTACATCTGTGCTCAAATACAGCTCATCAGCATGAAATCTCACCTAGATGAATCTTGTGCACCTGATAAAAAAAAGCATCTGAGCAAACAAAATGCCTCTAGCCACAGAGTTCAGCATGCCTGTTAATATCATTTTATATCATTTCCTTATGATATTTATTTGAAGGAAGTTTTGTGTTGGTTTTCTAGTAAAAGCATTTCACATTTCCTGGTCTGTTTTAGATAGTGGTTCTTATATGGGACAGGGTAACCAAAAGATTAGGGCACCAGGAAGAAAAAATTAATTATCAGAGAAGTTTAATTAGGTGTAATCACACATTTTAGTACTAAGTATCACTCTATTAACACAGTTTACAAGCTTGCATATCACAGAGAGGTGTGTGTAGACTTGGTTGGTTTCTTCCTACTGTGTTTTTCCAATCAAGACATTAAAACACAACATAAGAAAGCATCTAGAGAGAAAACACACTATGAAAGCAAAATAAACTATACTATTTCAGCAGAATTATCTGCAGTCCACCAGTTACAAATCTTTGTCAGAATAATACAATCTAATGAACTGGTTTCTGATGGAGAGATAACTGCTGTGTTATAACCATACATATATATATATATAAATAAAACATTTCAGCTTCATCAGTTTTAAGTGAATGCTTTCTGCTATTAGGAACTCCATTCTTTTATTGTTTTTCTCTCCTGCCCCAGGCAGTAGATTCTCAACTAATAAAAGACATATTCAAAGCTTCAGCGCCTTGAGGCTGTCTTACAATTTGCCTAATTAAGCACGGGAGTTAATTTAAGAAGTGCAGTAGAAATAAAGAAGAATGTTGCTGAAATGCAACCAAATGTGCCACTTGTGGATGTTTTGTCTCAATCTCTTTATTTGTTCCTCATATATTAGTGCTTCTATAAATTAGATAATTTTTATAATCTGACTCTAAATCTTTTTCAGCCCTACTGTGCCATTTTGGTGATTAAGGGATCAGCCCCTCACAAACCATTTTATACGTATGAGCCTCTGGTGTCGCATCATAACAGCAAGTTTTGTGTTATGGTGTTGGTTCTTTTTCTAATAATTCCCCACAGTGTTTTTTTTTTTTTTCCTTTACTTTCCTCCCCTATAGTTGCTGCTGAACACTGAGCTAATAGTAATTACCTAAGCACACTCCTCAGACCTCCTTCTTGAATTGCAACAGTCAAGTTAGAGACTCCTATTTTATTTGCAAATTTAGGATTTTTTCACAACTGGCATACACATCACTTCACATTTACTTCCACTAAATTTCATCAGATGGTTTGTCACCCAACAGTTCAGTATTTCAGTGTTCTTATTTGCAGGCATAGTTAATTTCTCTACAAATAATGATTTTCATAATTCACTAAGACATTACCTGTAAATGCTGTAGAATG
Organism: Bolborhynchus lineola; assembly: GCA_025448015.1. Classification (NCBI taxonomy): domain Eukaryota; kingdom Metazoa; phylum Chordata; class Aves; order Psittaciformes; family Psittacidae; genus Bolborhynchus; species Bolborhynchus lineola. The sequence goes on from JAOEHX010035478.1 coordinate 4,094, forward strand.
CTGAAGGTGGGTTTCTTTAAATAAAAAAAAATCAACCCACCTGTTCTCTATTCTTCTTATATATACTTTACCAGTATTAATCTACCTTGACAATCAGAAAAGAACTTTTATAAATCTATTTGCAACAAGAAAATAGAATCATACTGTAAACTCCCTCAAACCCATGTGAACCCTAAGCAATTATGACATTAGCAGTTATAAGACAACATAAAAATTTCTTTCACAGATCTCAAGAGTCACCACAATACATTTTGATAGGATAAACATAACCAAACAAAAATTAATGTAACAGGTCACACGGAAAATTATTAGGGCTTTTACATAAACTTGATTTACTTATATTGTTGTCAAAAGCTATTTGCTGCTCAAAAAAAGCTGAACTATGTTTTGCACCCTGATTCAGCTGAAGTGACTTTTCTCGTGAGAAGAGAAGCCACTGAAAACATTGTCCAGTATACTGGGTCAGATGAAAAGCCCAAGAACTGTGCTAGAGCAAGCAAGAAGGTGCCGCAAGAACTAACTAGGTTTCAGGTGATGATCAGTACAGAAATATGTATTTTGCCAGAATGCAAAACTGAAGAAATCAGGAGGAAAACAGAGAAAGATGGTTGCTATGGCCACAGAGAGAAGAAGAGGTATTTTCTATGCTGGAAATCAAGAAGAAATTAGAAGTTTTTTGCTGTTTATTTCTAGTTTACTTAGTGAAGAATGATTTAATAGATATACAGGACTGTGACTAAAAAATCTGATATACACTAATCTCCCCTCTTAAAGGCAACAGCACCAATAATGCTTAAATGCTGGGTAACCAGAAAGGCTTGAAAGATCAGCAATACACTGGTTTGTCTTGCAAATGAACTTTCACCTATTTTTTTTTTTTTTTTTTTTAATCCTACTGAAACTTCTCTATTTGCAGAACCACAGAACTATTTTGTTTTGCTTTGGAAAGTACATAAGAATATTACTTAAGTGATTTTATGTCACCGGCATGGCATTTCAACTTAAATCTTCCTGTTCTTTCCTTCCCCATGCTGTGATATTCCATGATCTGCAAAACTTAGGCTAAACTTCTTTGATGTTTGTAAGACCAACTTTCACAATAAAATAGAAAATGCATTAGTTTAAATCCTTCTCACATTAGAATAGGAATTAATAACAATGCTTCATCATCTTCTACAGTCAAGACAGCTTGTAAGAGGAAGGTAGCTTGGTGAGGTGGTCTCCTCTGTCATTTCTTGCGATATGCAGTCTCCAAGGCCACAAAGCCCATGAAACATAAGACGGAACAGCTGGAAAACAAGAAATAACAACTCCTATTTTCATATGGAAGTTAATGAATATGCTTTTATTCCGGAGATCTAGGTATTTGATGTCCTTGCCAGGAAAGCAGGAGCGCTTGCGATGCACTCAGCAGTCCTAATAGTGATCAGAGTTTGATCATTACCAGAGATATAGAAATTTGTTCCACCTCCATGTACTTGCTAGCATCTCTTCCAAACAAAAAAAGCCAATTGGCCTCTTCAGTGCCAGATGCCAAAAAAGAGCATATGCTCAGCCTCTCCCAACCACATTGATTGGTTTACATCATGCACATCTACCAAAACAGTAGAGACAATGAGAAGGCAGAAAGGAAAAATGTACTATGTAATACTGGTAATGGCAGCAACAACCTGGGCCTAAAAAAAAAATCCCATCAAATGCTAAGGACCATCCACAAGGGCAGGGCTGAATCCTGTTGTCCAGTAATCAGGGAAGAGCTATAGACACTTCAGGCACCTCTTTCTTTACACTCTTTTTGTATAGTTTTTTTTGTTTTGTTTTGTTTCAGAGGTCAGTGATTGCACTGAGTATCCATCATCCACACAGGAGAGAAACAGATGAAAAGCTCCTTCAGTGAGTACTTCCCTAAGAGTTTCTATACAAAAACTTGAGATAACAATAGCTATAGCATAGAGAACAGTCATGTCCTTTCAAGAAAAGAGTCTCAGACTTTTCAGAGCAGAACAACACAAGAGTCCAAACAGGTATCTACAACTACTAGCTTCATAGATGGGGAAAAAAGTCCCATGGTAGAAAAGTCATCCTTATGGAAAACTTAAATTTCACTGGTGTGACAGTATGCCTGGACAGTGGGTCAGGCTTGCACAGTCAGGCTTGGCACTGAAAACCTAGACTCTAAGCCAGAACCCGTGTAACATAGACTGTGCTTTCCAGAAAAAAGACTTAAAAAACCAAAGCACTGAGAATGCTAATGAGAAGAAAAACTGACATAATACAACAGATAACAAAATCACAGTCAAGTAAAAGCAATAGACTATGATGCAATAAAATACAAATATTCAGCTGTTGAAAAGGACTTAAAGAGAAGGCTGTGTGGAGACCTCATAGTAGGTCCCAGGTATCTGTAGGTTCTCTCCAGTATCTGAAGGGGGCCTATAGAGATGCTGGGGAGGGACTATTAATTAAGGACTGCAGTGAGAGGACAAGGGGTAATGGGTTCAAACTTAAACAGGGGAAGTTTAGATTGGATATGAGGAAGAAATTCTTTACTGTAAGGGTGGTGAGGCACTGGAATGGGCTGCCCAGGGAAGTTGTGAAAGCTCCATCGCTGGTGGTGTTCAAGGACAGGCTGGACAGAGCCTTGGGTGGCATGGTTTAGTGGGAGGTGCCCCTGCCCATGGCAGGGGGGTTAGAACTAGATGATCTTGAAGTCCTTCCCAATCCTAACTATTCTGTGATTCTATGATTCTAAGAATGGAGCACAAATGCATGGCATGGGAGGAGAAACAGCTATGGGCACATTATCAGTACTGCAAGGGGTCTAAATATCTAGGCATAACTGACTATATATATGTGCTTACAGCATGAACGCATACACACAAAGGAAAGTAATTTTTTGTTTCGTATAATGCTTTTCTCAGTTTTTGCACATCAACAACAACAGTCTGTAAGACCATTTAAGGATTGACACAGCAAGTAAAAACTCAAAAGTTCTTTCTGTCATCTAAACAATGTTATTTACTTTTTTTGTGGGTCATATGTAGCTTAAAAAGAACACTAATCAGTGATTGACTATGCTAATTCAGAATTTAGAAATTAAATTGTGAAGAAATCTGTACATACATCAGGAAAACTTTAATTAAAGGGGAATATAATGACATCTAAAGTTGTTCTAAGGTAACATGCCCCACTTCTCAATTGTCTGAGCTGGATGCATAAGAAAGTCTCCTCTGTGGAAACCTGAGAATGAAGTAGAAGATGTAGAAGATTCAAATCTGAAAGTTTATCAGGGATCTCATATACTAAATTAAGATCTCAGAATAGCATCTATTTTTTGTTACTTGTTGGAACACCTGCAAAACATTTTATAAACATTCTTTTCCTGGCTGTAGGAGCATAATAAGCTGTCTACTGCAGTCGGACTCTGACTGCATATTAAAATACAAGCCCTCAGTTTTAGCCAGCACAAACTCCAGCATGAGTAGTAATCTAATCATGGAAGAACACATGGTCATCATATATTGCTTTTAAGTCTTTTCAAATTCTATCTGTAAGCTCTGGAGTCTATCCAGATACTACTCATTACACATTCAATTGATGATACCTTTTTATGTCATGCTACTCAGCAAGACCTCTTGTGCCATGAGTTAGTAATTCTAACCTAAGAGGTAGAAGAAGGAAAACACTATCAAAAAAAACAAGAACCAGAATTGTTCTTCCTGCAAAGCTAAGTAGTAAAAGCTGCTTGGTGTTTTACATATCCAATGATGTGATTGGTGGGACTGCATACTTTAAACAGCTTGAGACTTGTGAAAAAACTCTTATTCTCAAAGGTCACTGGAAGAAAATCTATTTTTTGTTTGTGCTGGAACTAAAGAGATATGCAGAGCGTATTTACCAAATTACAATGCCTCCCATTAAAAACCTTGGGGAAACTTTTTGTGAAGATCTTCAGCAAATGCTCATACATTTAGAAGATGAACGTCAATACAATGATGAAATAAAACAGATTCAGGACTTAAAGTCCTATGCAAAACTGGGTATCAGCACACCTCCTTGTTTATGTAATGTGCTGTTGATTCTACAGAAGATGCAAAAATATTTAAAAGCCCCAACACCAACTATTGAGATATAAAGCCAGTCTTCTGAAGTCCAAATATTTTGAACCACAGTTCTGTTCTTATGGACTATCCACCACACTAATAATGACTAACTTTCTTTCAGTTTTCTTCAGTTTTTTTGATACAAGCATTTGTTGCCAAATTGCTACTTATTTTTTCCACACCTTGATAAACATGAAAATGCTTTGAAGGATCAAGGCCAGTGTCTCTTGGACGTACACAGAGGTTGCATGAGTTTCATTAGCAACTCCAACTGGCATAAGGAACAGATTCTGGCATACAGTATTACATATTAGGTATATGACACCACAAGGTCTACTACAAACTTGGACATGGTTTCTGAGAAAGATTCTGAATAGACTGAAATTATTTGTAAAAATTTCAAAGATGCATATTTTTCATGGCAGAGAGTCCAGCTTTGCTCTGAAATGCAGCTGATACTGAAATCAGCTTACTTTGTCCATAAGATGTTCCTAAATATGATTGCATGGAAAAGTTAAAATTTCATTAATTTCAAAGTAAGTCACCTAGAGCAACTGCCCTTTAAGAAGACACATTCCCTTCTGACTAATTCTCCCTCTCACACAGTTTTTAATAACTTTCTACTCTTGAATCTTTACCACCAGAGTCTGTTGCCTCACAGGCCAAAGACAATCTGAGAGGAATGTGTAAAAGCTGTTCACGAAAAGGATTTTAATGTTAAACTAGTAAGTGAACACATACTTCTAAAGAAAAAAAGAGAGCTATCGTTATTCAGGGAAAAGGTCTGTAGTCTTAAATGTAGCCTTTAATGCATAAGTGCTTTCATTTAAAGAGCAACTAACTATAGAAGAATTAAAGGTGTTTAAGGAGCATGAAGTATGTCTGTGAAAGGGTAGATAATGGAACTGAAGAAAATTCCCATTTTCCTCTAGAACTGCTTTACATGTCAATTACAAATTTACAACCAGTTCTAAGAAAATATTTCTAACAAGATTTCTTAAAATTAACTACCAGAGGAAGGTAACCATTTAACCTTGTTCTCTACACTGGAGTTATCTGTATCTGTCTCCTACCACAACTATTACAAGAATGAAATACAATGGTGATGCCGTTCTTGTGCATATCACTTTAATGAATTGAACACCTCCTCCCAAATTCATTTCTTATCCTGAGATTACTAAATGCATGTATACGCTTCCATGAAAGGCATATGGGGAAGCACTTAGACCCCCCCCAAAAAAAAAAAAAAAAAAAAAAAACAAAACACAAAACTAAACCCAAGGCACCCAAACCAAACAAATATACAAAAACCAAAACCACCCCCCTTCAATTACATTCCCTTCTTCTGTTCACTTGCAAACCCTAGCAAGCCAAGTATTTGTTTAGAAATCTGTTAATGAATGGCCTTCTCATTCACTCAGTCTTCCTCTAGCATAACAATCTTTCACAATGGATGGACACAGAATGCTGCAGTCAAAAAAGACCATCTCCCATGGTATTATAAACGATAACATGCAGTGTTGACATACAAAACTATCTACAGGCACAACACACATGCTTCCTCTCATTAGTAATAGTCATAAATGGTTCTTTACTCTTGAGGCAAACTCCACATTGTAAATGAAATTGTATTTTGTAATGAATGCCATTAACTGGAAATAAGGAAATGTTAAGTTTACTACTACTCTTTTCATCTCAAATGCTGTTGCTTTACTTTCCAACCAAAATATTCTTCAAAACCAGTGCTGCCTGATATGCTTACCAGTCCCTATGTCCACGAAATTATTTGGCTCGGAAGATCTCTTCTTTAGGCACAATATACTACTAGGGGGGACAAGAAGCAAGGCTGAAATCTGCCAATGTGTTTTTGCAAGTTTGAAAAGCTCCTTGCTTACAAGATGAATAATTCTGACAAGACCAAAAGTCTAGAGAATGTCGAAACAGTGACACTTTCTCAAAATATGCTGTAATTACTATATTTACTGTCTTCATCAGTTCCTGCAGTATGTTAAAACCAGAAGGTACTGAAAACAAGGTGCCATTCCTTTAACTGGTGTAGAGAAATGACAGGAATGCAGATGGCAGTACATCCATTTGGGCATTCACTCAGTTTTTCCTCCTCTGAAAGCTTCTCTTATTGAAGCATTGGTTCTGAAGATCCTGTGATAGAAGACATTTCTACCTTCTAAAAAAGTTTTCAGGGGGGGAAACCTGAAATTTGATGGTATCTTCATATGGTTACCTTTTGAGCACTCACACTTTGGGAACCTAAGCAACTATGAGAAAAATGTAGGAAAGAGAAGTTACATCCCACTCCATTTCAGATGCATATAGATGCTGAGGAATAGTAGTGGTGATTGGTTCCATACAGTTCTTCCTAAACTTGTGTCCTGGTTAAATCACAACACCTTGATAACGTGCAGAAGAGTAGTTAGGGTACATGCTATCACTTCTACCATAAATACTCCTAATACATATGCCTATAAGCATACCAGATACTACTTAGCTTTGGTAAGCGGGATGCACTGCTTTCATTATACACAACACTCACCATATACAGTCATTCAAAGAAATAGATATACTTTAGTACAGGCTATAATCTAGATACATAACTCATATATCATCTCACGATACATACGCACAAATAGTAAAATCACACTCAAATGCAAGGGCAAATATATTCTAAACACTCCAGAATGGAAACATTATAAAGACATGTTAAAATTTGCTGAATACTGCAATATGGATAAATAGATTCTTATTTATATATATATTTAGAAACATGCATTTCACTAAGCTTCTAAAGATGTTTTTCAACCAGCAGGTATATTAAGGCTTACAGAGTTTTTCCTCTGCCATCAACTCAGAGATACAGTCTCTTTATAATGATGTTCTACCTAAGATGCAATTACATGAATTAACAAAATTGATACATCTGTTTTCCTTATAAACTATTGTGAGCTGTAAAGGAAGTTAATCTACCACCTCTTCTAGAATACATGGAAACACTATCAAACAGACTTCTTATTTATTTGTCACAGTAATCATTGCTCTCTGCCTGATAAAGTACACTCTTTGCTCCTTAAGAAAGCAGTTTACTTTGTAAGGACTACTGAAAAACATGAATATTCCAAGTCCTGTGAATATAATTCAGCAGCCTGTCAAGTTAAACTGGGTATTAAAAATGAAATTGTTCCTCTTGCATATTCATCAAATTAAACCCTGTAGTATTTCATGTTTAAATAGGGAAGGGATAGTTGTGAGGCAAAATAACTCTGAACTTTTGTGCATAGAAGAAGACTCTGTCCTCTCTACAAGTAACATTCCAATAACATAATTTGCTTTCTCTTTTAATTCTTCCTTCCTCTTTTTTCTACTCAAATGTGCTTGGAGAACCTTTCAGAAGTTAAGACACCTTGTATATTTACTGCAAGAATACTCAGTCTCCCTGTTTGCCAGCTGCTATTCAAAATGCATTTATACAACAGAATATTTTTCCATATTTGATATAGATTTTGCCATTATACTCACTGCTAGTGTGTCTTAGCATCTTCCAGTCATGCCTTATTTCATATGAATAACACCTATTTTATTGCAGCTTTGGATGTTCAATCATTTAAGGTGTGAGAGATGGGCTGATTTCAATCAAAACCTAGAAGACCCATTACCTGAACAAGACAAGACAGCTACCAGAAACAAGCAAAGGAGATTTTTTCCGAACACTTGGAAAAGCTCTGACTTAGAAAATACAATCCTCCTTCCACACGTACACGCTGGCACAACTAAGATCAATGAGAAACCCACCCTTTGCTGCGTACCTCAAGCACTTAAACACCAACTGAGAAAGAAAGCTGAAAATTCAGAACAGGCCTCCTTAGCAGCTGGAGGGCGGAGGCAAGATGGAGAAAACCACATTCCGGTGACTAGTGATCTTGTCTAATACAGTAATTTCCTAAAAATAAAATTATTCCTTATTTGCCAGCGCTCCATTTTCCTTTGTTCACTGAACTCAGTTTGCACAATGAAGCCAGAAATATCAGCTTCCTTTTCTCTATCTTCAACATTAGTAAAATGTCAGTGGGTTTGGATTTCTTATATTAAAGAAGAAAGATTATGGTTTACAGTTTTTGTAGTTTTTGCTTTTATAGCTTTGGTGCAGTTCTCTGAACATCATGAAAATACTGCATAATACAAATAATTTCTGAAAACCTTCTCTCTTTCTTTCTAGTACCAAAGACTAAAGATTGTCTCTATCCTAAAAAATTGTGCTCCTCTTAATACTTTAGGATAGGAGACCATGAACCTCAAATGAGAAAAATAAATTGTGATCAAAACAAAGAGATAACTTTGATGTAGATATGGGCAGTCACTGTATTTTCTTACAGAGAGTTTGATGTTAAGGAGGAATAAATCCTCACAACTTTACATACTACAAAGTCATATCTAGATCAGATGATTATGCAAGAACTTCCCTTTACTAGATTTTAAACTACCCAACTCCTTTTGCACAGCTGAAAATGAGTACAAGAGAGAGCACAATGAAATCAATCTCAATGAGCAAGCAATACTGACTGACTACCAACCAAATAAAGAACCAGCTACAAAGACCACACTGCCAGACCTAGGCCAAATTCTCACTTAGTACCAATCTTTTACTCCACTGAAGAACAAAACTGACAAAAATTGCTGAAGTACCTTCCATGAGTGGACTTGGGTAAAGTGAGGTTTCTTATCATGTACACTGCATTGGAGGTAAACCACATTTTTTTAATGATTTTGAGTACCCATGACTTCATACTATCCCTTTTTAAGACAGATAATATTTCAAAAAAAGAAGAAAAAAAAAAAGGCAAAAAGACACTATGTTTATATTTATTTTCTGTTATGAAAATATAACTCAATATTCACATTAATACTGCATCTGTCTTCAGGTAACAAAACAGAAACATGCTCAATTACAAAAGTTTTTGGCATCAAACAAACCCCACTGGAGTCAACTTAAGCTGAAGGTAAACTGTACTTGCAAAAATAATAAAAATTCTATTTTAGATGCCTAAATATGTATCTAACAGTTTTACTCTAGACACTTTCCCCCCCATGATAAACTTCAAAGCAAGAAATTACATGGCTTTTTAATATGACATTCCTGCAATTCTCCAAGCAAAGAAATTCAGTGCTGAAAGGTAATAATACTGTACCTTGATTTCTTCTATTTCGTCTGGCACTATCTTGTATGCAGATATAGTCCCACCCAACCTGAAATCAGGAGAAAAAAATATTCTCTGAAATCCGAACAAAAATGTTCTCGAAATCAATAACGCAAAGCACAGGATGTTAATGGTGTCATTACTTGTTACAAAACACAAATATCCCTCCTTCCAGTTTAGAAGTAAAATGTGCTAAGCCCCAAACCAGCAAAAAAAAACATTTCCTTTCTTTATCCAAAGAAAAAATCCTCATGTAACTAACATAAACGTTAGAAACAAGGTATTCTTTAGTAGCCTGAAAGATAAGAATGAGGTCAACCAAGCAGAACTACCATCACCAGGATGTTATCCTTTATATTAATGACCATAAGTCATCATACTCTGACCTTGTTTGTTGTTATATAGTTATATGGATGAGTTTAAGTATTTGACATCTGATATGCTTTGTGCTCAGTATTTCATTAAGCTGCTACACAGTCTTAAATAAATCCAAATGCAATTTTATAAATTGATTTTTTTCAATTAGATGCCTGTGTACAGAACTCACAATCCACACAGACTCTATGGCTTCCATGTTTCAAGTGTCTCTGTTGTTCAGGACTGGTAATAAAAAGCAGATGATGTGCAATAGTTGGCACTGATGTAGAAAAAGTGGTGTTTTCTCCACATTGAACTTACTTGTCTATATCCTGCAAAAGTTTATGGTAAAGAATAGTTCCCCTCTGAGGATGCATGAATAGCATGTACTACAAATTGTGCTAAATAGTACATTTTCCCCAGAGACATGTAGTCATTACTTGTTACAAAACAAGAAATTCTTTTATTTCATGAAGCAGTGTGACTGATAGTGACAACTCAGACCTAAAAATATAACTGCACTAATGACCTCCCTGCCGGCTCTAGCAACACTAGTCATCTTCTGGGTCCTACAGAAATGGAAATCATACAAGAAACTAAAGCAGTAGACAGGTATCAAATGTGCATTTGTATTATCTGCCTATTATTGGAATTTTTGCTTCCCATTTTCAGTACTTCTACACCAATGATTTCCTTACATTCAATCTTCACATTATTGCACATACTGTTTACTCAACCTAAATAGGGGAGAAGAGAGTAACACAAAAAGCACTTTAAGATTTTCTTGTAAGTCCTACCTTTCTGTATGTCTACAAGTAAGTCAATCAGAAATGAATGGTTTGAAAGCTTTAGACAGAAGATGAAGTCTGTATAGAAAAAGCCAAGTCTGAAGTCCATCACTGCTCCAAGTAATACCAACTAAGATACCTGAGGTAGAAACAGGATCCACATCACAGCATTCAAATTCATGACGAACCATAAGAGCGCAGGAATTACTCTCTCCTGTTTCATCTGCAACTTCCATTGCTTATCATTAACGGAGTTGAAAGTTAGGAGAAATGAAGCTTTTTTTCGTCAGCGCAAGTACAAACATGAGCTTTTAGTCTTTACTGTATCTGACCTTTGTGCAAATGGCGTTGCCAGGGTCAGCTGTAAGAAACTGGTTTTCACTTCATTATGAAAGACTGCTTCATCATATCGTGACAAGGAATGGCTAAGATCAGTGCACACTCTTATTGCACATGACCAGTCCTTCTGCTACTGGAATGAGGTCCATTAGAAAACATTTTCTATGTAGTTCTTTTAGATCCGTTCCTGCCCATACTCTGGAGCACCCAAAAAAAATAACTTCATTGACTTCCTATCCTCTAGCAGAAGGGGAGGACAGAGTCTCTGCTGCTAGCACTCCACTAGCAGAGAATTCCACTTAGCAGATTTCTTCATTGTCCACCCTCAGTACAACTATGAAGCACTTTCTTGGAATACACAAAGGAAAAAAAAAAAAAACAAACCAACAAAAAAACCCCCAAAAAAACCCCTCAAAACCTAAAAATCAAAATAATTCACTCCGTACACTCATCTGGCTTGCTTAAACCATTAATTAGCATCATTTTCTGCAAATACTTTGCAAAGTTCTCTGTCAAGAGCTTAGCATACTTAAAATCTGCCAAGTTGCAGTCCAAACGGTAGCACATTTTAAAGTAAAATGTCAATTACTACAAATCCACAGTTTTCAAAGAGAGTGTGACAGAGAACTTGCATGTGGCATATGTTTTTTCATTTTCTTGGGAGTAACCTCTCTCGGTTGGTTTTGTTAGAAAGTTTTACACCAGCTTTTTTGTTCACCGTGTTTCAAGAAGCAATTACACTGCAATCAGTAAAGCAAAGGACCAGCTGGCATGAGGACACATTAACTACTGTGGGCTTTGTACACTAAAATGTAATGCAGCATGAACGTATTAGAAGGGCCAGAATTCAATTCACCAGGGACCTAATTCTTGTACAAAGTCACTCTTCGTCTTTCACACATTTTAGTTTTATTACAGATTTTATTACATTTTCCTCTAGTTGAACAACACAACATCCCAGAATCCTACAAATGTAAATGGTATTTTCTCTTCAGAACAAATACACAACAAAAGCAAAGCTAAATACAATACAGCATTATTTACTAGTGGGATTATTTTAAATACTAGTTAGCTTTAATTTTTCACATGTGCATATGCTACAGATAATCTCTGAAAGGTCACGCAATTTATATTAAAATTTCAATAGACAGCAGTCTCAACAGGTTTGTATTATACCCAGCATGTAATACTGACACTCCAGCTCTCTAATCCCTTTGCAGGAGAGAAATGACATTACTCCTAGATATAGAAATTAGATCTGACATAATAAAAATGAAGAATCACACCTCATATTGGCCTCAATTGGTGAAGGCATTTGAGGAGAGAATCAGAAAGATAAAATGGGAAAATCCATAAAAATAGTTAGGAAATAATAAATCTCATGTAACTATTTGCACAGGATACTGTGTAAAAATAGAAATTGTCTTTTTTAGGGAAACAAGTGCATCTCAGGTTGATCAGATTGGGT
>JAOEHX010035484.1:11-11885 GCA_025448015.1 Bolborhynchus lineola
TATAGGGCTTCTAACAGCCCAATTATATGCCACAGAGTGGAGGAAATGACGTAAATTCATCATTTAGAGGCCTGCTCACTTTAACTTCTACAGTTAAAGAACACCTCAAAGTGGTGTACAGCCCTCCAAAACCCTTTCTTTTGCCTGAAAATCAGCTAATGGACTCTGTGAAGGTATTACAGCTTACAGCTATAGCACAAATACTACATATAGTAAACAGCAACTTGCAAGGAAGTTAAGGATTCAGAAATCAAAGTGAAAGAGCTGTTTGTTGCAAGTGGTGGCAGATCCAACTTTATTCCAGTGCAAAAATGATACATGTTTGTATACCCACTGCTAGCTATCTGTTGAAAAATAAAACACATAATTTTGCATAAATGTTTGGAAGAACTTTTGTGTAATAAAAGCAAAGCACATACGAATTCATGACATTTAGCTCTGAGTGAGGAAAATAGGGAAGTTATGCTATCTCTGTGCATGCAAATGGATGTACAAAAATGCAACATTTGCTCCCTAGGCAAAGATTTTTCCTCTGTTGGCAAAAAAGTAAAATAGAACTCTTTTTTTTGCCCACTTCGACTATCTTATCTGCCCAAATGTGATCAGCTGCTGGTCAAGGACTTTCCAGATATAAGATAGCCCCAATAGCCAAGGACAGAGCGACTCTCTTGCTCTTTCCTCTTTTCAAACTGCAAAATCCTTGTTTGGAATAGTTACTGTCAAACTGAAACATTTGTGGAGTATGACAATTTCTGTGGCATGTCTGTCATTCTGTAGAAAGGCTTAATGTAGACAAAAAATCTTCAGGACACACTTGTTTTTTAGTAGCAGACCCTTTAATATTTAGAGTTGGGATTTTTAAGTTCTTATTTCACCTGTTTAAACCATCCAGTCACAGAACCTATTGCAATGTCCCAATTTTTTTCAAAACAATCCCTCTCTGTGTAAAGATGGATCCTCTCCATCGTAGCCTTCACAGAACAAGCACATAGGAGCACTCATTAGACTGCTCTACCAACTGCTCTTTCAAGGAACCCCTGTGTACCACACATAAATGGGAACTGGGAACCCAGTGATGCAGCACTGCTACAGACACAAGAAGCAGAAATTACCTCATTCCACCAGCATCTCAGGAGATTTTAGTTCCACCACTAACTTAAAGGACAAAGTCAGTGGCAAGTCCATGTCTCATGGCAAACAAAGGGCAGAACTGTCACACCCCAATGACTGCCTATGTTCTAACATTTGCTCCTTAATACCAAGTCCTAGTGGCAGGTTCCAGAGTGGAAATAGTCAACTGTGGATGGCACCATGAGCTGATCAGTGTTTGAGGAAACTTTTCTCCATCTTCAACCAAGAACTTCTGGGCCCAACTATCTTTTATGGGGCCTTTATGCACAGCTTGAATGGCTGCTTTGCTCTGACCTTCCATCAAAACCTCACCTAAATTGCTCCATCAGAAGGCTTCAAGGATGGATCTGGGAACAGCATCCTCTGACCCAGGGGCTGGACCCACTCACTGCTGCTCACTCCCATTGAAATACCCACCCCTCATGGCTCAGTTCTGTTCTCCAGCTGTAACTGCCCTTTCCACTTTAACTAATGGGTGGCAGATTCTCTGAAGCATCGAGATGTTAAATAGGAGTAACCAAGTAATTCCTTAAATACAGTGTTCACTTTTAATAGCTAGGATCAGGGCATGGACATGCTATTTTGCAAGCTAGTTCAGTATAAACCAAGTGGCTGGCAGGTGTTTAGCCACATGTGTTCATAATTACAGCTCCTGCTACACCAATATTTCCATTTACTGTGCCAAAAGTATTCTTTTGGAGTTTAAAGCTTCTCAGCAAATAACATGAAAAATAGCCTCTAACGGAAATTATTGTTGCACAAAGTATCACTTAATAATTTAAACTCAATCTTTAATGTCAGCCTGACACAGAATCAGCTGCAAAATTACAAGACACAAAAAGAACTCCTTAAAAATTAGTATGCTTTAATTTTTAAAGATTCTAGTGCTAAAAGAGTTTAACAGAGAAGACAACAATTTTTCAGCTCAAATGACTATCTGTAGTCTTTAGATGTGTTCCATTAACGGCTCTTACAAGCAGATATACATCTACTACCATTTATTGCTTGACGTCGGAAAAACAATCAAACACTATTTAAAGCTTCTGTGTCTGAGAAATATAAATTCAAAATGAAGAATCCTTAATTCGTTTCTAATCTGTACTAGATGAAACATGATCATTTTGGTTTAAATTGCAGTGGTCTAACATATGGATCTCATGGAGGAGCAGCCACCGCAGAGACCTGGGTGTATTTGCCTCCACTATAGTTCCCCCTAATAGCACCCAAGATGCACCTCACCTTCTCTTTGCTTCACCTCTGGTTAACTAGCATTTAAATGCAATCTGCACTAAGTTCATTTCTCTAGTACAAACACAGATGCTCCACTAAAATCATACAATGTTTGGTAAAAAAGAGATTGAAACTGAATCTCATACATATCACTGCAGTTATTCAGTACTGTAGCAACAGAACCTGGATTAGAAGATGGTCCCTATGAAAGTAATATGTAAATGCTGTTATTTTTTTTTATGGTTTTGTATTATACAATAAGCTGGTTAATGGTATAATGCCTTCAGAGAATAAAAAAGCATGTCTTAAAAAAATAATTGAGAAATAAATCTCAGTGTAATGGAACTTTACCAAGTGCTTAACTGCACAATTTTGCAAAGGCGTTTCAGGCACAAATTGATTTTATCAGTTTTGTTTAAGATATCGCACTCACACTTTAGTGAGAATTTATATTCAAATTACTTTTTTTTCCAGAGTAATAAGCATTATATTTTAGCCTGAGGAAAAAAAAAGAAAAACCCTATAAGGAAATTAAAATAATGACATATTGGATACCAGTAAGGAAGAGATTAAAGAAAAAAAATAGTTTCATACAAATCAGGAACATACTCAGAAACTTACTTATGCACGTTGATCCACATCAATGTGCACCAATTCAGCTCTGGAAATTTCATTTCATCTGATCATTAACGCTATTACCACTGCAGCATCCTGTTTTCATGCATCTAGAATGCGGGAGCTACCTATATGGACTACACTTGTGTACTTTCCATACTCTACAGGCCACCACAATAAGAAACATACATTTTTGTCCTTAAAACATTAAATTAGTTTGATCTCATTCTTGGATTAAGTCACTTACCTTCTTTCATAATATACATAAAGGAACCACAATATCTCAGTGTAACTGTGTGAAAATGGAGACTACATAATGTCTACACAACAAAGCAGCATAATATCTCTGTACCATGAGATGGTATGATCACACTGAATTCAAAGCCTGCTTCAGCCTGACAAAGAAATACAGAATCAGACCTTAGATTGAAAATTATTACAAAAGTAATATGAAATATATAAAGTATATAAATATAAAATACATTGATAAAAAGGGTGGGGTTTTTTCATATATATATTATCTAACATTTAACATGTACAGAGTAACCTTTTTGGTTTGTGTTACGTAGCACTGCATGTATATATTTAACAGAAATGCCAAAATAAGCTTTCAAAAAACTTCCCTCATGTTTGGCAACACATGCATAAGTTCCTAAATCAGTGCATCTCACTGTCTTTTCGGGTGTAAGCAGCACCTGCATTAAAAATCAGACAGTCTTTTTTAATTTTTTTTTAGTGAGACAAATGAGTATTAAAGTACTTCACCTCTCATAGAGTGTATCAGATAAGTGCAACTAAGGCAACGACATTTCATCAGCAGGGAGCTGAGTTGCTCACTTCTCTATATTTATCAGATTGTCTGATGTGGGTTTTGGCTGTAGCAGCAGAATTCTGTCACACAGGACTGACACCAGCACCAGCAAGCCATTGAAGTACCCTGTGCCAGAAACTTTGCTGCAGCAAGGTACATGAGCAGGTGAGTAATTCCACTTATACAAGTGGCACTAGTCATATAATTTAAGTACGTAGCTGAACAGGGAGTCTGCACTCTGATCCTGCACAGCAGGTCTACCTTTTCTGGGTTTGTTACTTGCCTAAGTGTAAAAGTTGAATGTAGAAATAGAGGGATGCTTCAAGATCAGCAGGTGTTCATGCATGCTTGAAAGATAGGGCATGATTGTATAGGGAGAATCTCCCCTATACCTCCATATAAAATAGTAGTAATAGTAGTAATAATAATAATGTATGTTATTTGTAATGGTCATTTAATATAAACTAATTTTGAAAATATTCTATGATCATTTAAGACTGAAAAGAGCAATAAGGATTGGCAAAAAAAGTGTGGGGATTTTTAACCCAACTATGAGCTGTTTGTTCACTCCCAAACTTCAAATTACATAACCTCCTTTCAACTGCAGTTTTCTGTGATGTTACTCCTTCTTGTTTAATAATGACAAGGATTCATAAATAAATCATCAATTATACCAGCGAGCAGAATGCCACCTTCTGATAAACCCCCCTAGACTAAGGAAAAAAAACCCTGACTCAAAAAATACTCTATCAGTGTAATGCTACTCTTCTTCTTCTTGTATTTTTCCAAATTATTACTTACTTTAAGAGTTTTTGTTGTACAGTGTACTCCAAAGAATATTACTTGAAAGCTGCATATCCAAATTAATCAGCTGCTTCACTTGCAAATATATACTTCCATTCAAAACCTGACTTCCAATGTGCAAAGCTGTCACCTCCCTAACGTGCCACAGCAGTGGTATGTGGAGTATATAGCATTTATGGCAATGACGAGATATTTTTTTGGAAAGACCTAAATAGACTTCATCTTCTGAAAGCTCGGCACTATCTGCATTCAGTGGTGCCATTTCAAACAAAAAGTAAAATAGCATGAGAAAAGACGCAGAAGATGCAAAGCAGAGATTATCATACAAGCAAAAGACTGGCACAGGATATTAAGTTTCTACAGAAATTAACATCAAAATTAGCAAAGTTACGCTGTCTTTAAGTTCGTTCCATTTCACAAAGTCACACTGAATTACACTGAGCTTTTGCTAAAGGTGCAGCTGGCATGTGGTGTTTACAGGGATGCAAATGCATATTAATGCTATTTGAAAATAATAATAGTAGATGAGAAAATAAAAAATGTATTCTTTTCTTCCTGTTCAAGAAGTTTGATGCCACACACATTGTGGTGTCTTTAAAACAGCTTTGAAAACTGTCCATTACTCCATGAGGTCTGAATCCATGAGTGGATGTCCTCTTTGCACATTAGCTAGACTAGGGAAGGTCGGTACGGGAGATCACAGGATCAGGAGAGAGTCTGCACAGGTTGGTGCAGGTAGACCTTAGATATATTAAAATCATGACTAAGTTTCTCCAAGGTGTTAGACAGACCAGTTGTGCATCAGAAATGCTACCATACATAAACTACCAGAAAAAATATGAATGCACTTCCCCTATAAAGAACCAGCAGCAACCAAAACCCTATTGCAGTCTTCCATTTCACAAAATTAACCTTTTGAAATGGCTAGTGTCAGGCTTCACATGCCACTTGCTTCACAGTTCAGCTGTGAACAGCTCTGCAGGTTTCACGCAGGTCTGCTGCAATCCTCCAATAGTGATACATAGTATTTTTCTTAAATCTGCTGAAACTGGAGATTGAAGGATAGTGCTAAATGCCATTACTGGAGTGATACCAAAGTCTCAGTCTCATTCTCTAAAAGAAAAAGTCTTATAGATAGCTCATAAATTACTTACATAAACCTTAGAAAAATAAGAGTATGTGCTCATGACATTTGGGCTTCACTTCTGAAAGCCTGTCTGATGAGACTGCAAGTGTCTGATTCAGAAAGCTCAGGCACAGAAACAGTTTCCAACTGTGATCACAGGGCCAAAGGCCTCTAAGGGTCAGTCCACAGTAAAGCTGAACAAGAATGACATTAAATGTAATTCAGCTTTAAAACAATGTCTTCTCAAAGAGGCTTCACCCTCCTTTCTCAGGCTGGAGGTAAATGCTCTAAGGTCGAGAGGCCACAGCATTTGTCTGCATTCAATGCACATTAAAAAGACAGGGCATTAAGGAGGAATCTTGACATTTACTTGGGAGTAAACCCTCCCTTCTTTCACTTGCCCCCTTCCCCAATTTCAATACATACTCTAATTAAGCATCAATACAATGCACTATAATTGTTGTAGTAGTCATTACCAGGATTTACCCATTCTCCAATCAAATCAGAGCGTATAGAAAGGGCTGTGTTAGAAATGGGTGAACTTAATTGCCTTACGGTCCCCAAGAGAGATGTATAAAATACATCAAGACATCACACATGCACAAATGATCTCAGCTCTGACACAAGCCTTTTGTCACTCTCTCATCCATCTTTGCTTACTAGGGTTAATGGTGGCTGGAGTCAACGCCGGACAATTTAATAAATAAAAACATTAGATGTGGTTCAAATGAAGCATACCAGAACACAGGATCTAGTGACATTTTGATTAAAGGTCCATACATAATGAAGGCTTTTTATGAAGCAGCTGCTTAAAAGACAATCTATTTGAGTAAAAACAGAGCAGGATAGCCGGTATCCCTTGGCAATTTACTGTGGAGCATTTGCTTGCTTCATAAAGATCTGATTCACAATCATTGCACTTGCACGCTTGGTTGATTAAACCAGTATCTCTAGCAGTCATTACAGTGAGCAAAATAAAAAAGTCAATTACTAAAGTAATGCCCTTCTGTGTTATGCAAAATAGATAAAGAACAAGAGTGCCTTCTTCAGCACCATGTTCTCTGTTTCCATTTCCCGCTATAAAGTACTGGGGTTTTAAGTTACAGAGTCATAAATAGTATTTAATTAAGAAAAGTGTTAACCTAGGGCAGTGGTGATAGCTGTTCTGAAGAGAGTGCACTACCAACAGTTTAATGAATAATCTCAGGTTCACTGATATTGATCTAGGAAAGGATTGATTTCCTTTTTAAATAAAAATAAAATAAAAGGGCATCCAAATAGAAACAACAACAGTAATTTGAATCTGACAGTGCAAAGAACACATAAGCCACTCTCCACCTCAGGCTGTCTCTCCCTATGCTATGATCTGCGCTGAAACAAATAGAGATGCCTTTGTTCCAACCTGGGCTATCAGAAGTAACCAAATGGTATTTCAAAGGCACAGATATGAAGTATTCAGGAAACAGAGAAGAGGGAAATATGAAAGAGCCTGACAAGCAGAGAAAATGTCAACTCTGGAGGGTCATTCTGCATTTATTTAGGACTGCATGGGTGTCAGCATGTAGAAGAGAGGAGTAGCTGGCAGGGAGGGAATGTGGGAATGAAGGGACACCTCTTATACTGTAAAAGCACAAACTAAAAGATTGAATTGTTTAATTTTGATAAATCTGTGAATGAGAGCATTTCATCGTTTTTTAAAAAAATTATTTTATTTATAAAATGCTACCCCAGGCAGTTTCCAAATTGCTCGGTGAAAAGGCTGTCGATACCACTAAAGAAAGATGAAGGAGCCTTCTAAACTAGGTGCAGTTTCTGCATTTCTCTTCATTGTCATGACTGTAATACAATTTTGCTGTGACAACATACCAGACTCCAAGGATAAACTGAATGCCTCAACAGCTCTGAATATGTAACATTTCCCAGATGGGAGGGAAGGCAAAAACCTTGGTACAACTGTGTTCTCATGTTCACCATAAAGATAGCTCTAAAACAGCAGAGGCATACCTTTGTCAGACAGTCATTCACTAAGTCACAGTCTGTACAATTTTCTTCTTCATAAGCATATTTTAATATTTTTCTTTTTATTTTTGTCACCTAGAGCACATTACACAGGATTGTGTCCAGATTACTCTTGAATATATCCAGGGCCAGAAACTCCACAACATCTCTGGGAAACCTGTTCCACTGCCCAGTCACCCTCACAGTAAAGTCCTTTCTCATGTTCATGTGGAACTTCCTGTGGTTTAGGTTTTGCCTGTTATCTTTTGTTATACTGCCTGGCACCACAAACAAGAGGTCCTATCCTCTTGACACCATCCCTTCAGATTCACTGACCAGATCACTCCAGAGCCTTCTCTTCTCTAGGCTGAACAGACCCAGCTCCCTCAGCTTTTCTTCATATGAGAGATGCTCCAGATCTTTAGCTGCCCTTCAATGGCCTGAATCCAGGAGCTCCATGGCTCTCTTGTCCTGGGGAGCCCAGAACTGGGAAAATTGGACACATTTCTCCAGGGGAGGTCTCACTAGGGCTCAGTAGAGAGGGAGGATCACCCACCTACTTTGACCTGCTGGCAATGCACTTCCTAACCACAGGATACCATTGGCTTTCTTGGCCACAGGGACACACTGCTGGATCATGGACAACTTATCGACCCTCAGGTCATTCTCTGCAGAGCTACTTTCCAGCAAGTCAGTCTTCAGCCTGTCCTGGTGCAGGAGTTATTCCTCCCCAGAGACAGGACCCAGCACTTGCCTTTTTTGAACTTCATGAGGTTCCTCTCTGTCTAGATCCTTCTGAACGACAGCACAACACTCTGGGGCTCCAGCCCCTCCTCCTCATACTGTATCATCAGCAAACTTGCTGAAGAGGCACTCTGTCCCTTCATTGAAGTCATTAATGAGTAAGCTGAACAATACTGGCCCCAGTATTGACCCCTGGGAAAAAGTGCTACTTACAGATATACAGCTAGACTCTGCCACTGAGTACAACCATCTGAATTCAGCCAGTTCTTAATCCACCTCCATGTCCATTTGTCCGGCCAACGCTCCCTGAGATTGCCTACGAAGGTGTCATGGGAGACAGCACTGAAAGCCTTGCTTGGGTAGACAACATTCATCCACTACTCTCCCCTCATCTCTCCAGCCAGTTGTTCCAGGATAGGAGACAAACAGCTTGGATAAGCATGGTTTTCTTTTTGGTATAATTTGTGTGATGATTTATGCCATAAAGGCTGTGCCTGCTAATATTTCCATATCCAGAGAGAATTATTTTTTCTTCAAGAAAAGGCCAGATCCCTCAAAATTATGGTATGACCTTGACAAACTCAAGACTTTAATAAGTTCCAAGTTTTGTGGTTTTGCTAGTTTGGGATTTATTTTTCCCCACATAATGTTGCCTGGGTTATACATCTAAAGTTTGTTTTTGTTTATTTTGTTTTTCTGGGGAAGACGAAGATGAGATACACATGAAATGAAACAGATAAGAACAACATACCTAAATCAAAGATCTAAAGTTTAGAGGAAGTTATTGGAAAACTTGTGATAAAAGCCTGACATTGCACGCGAGTAATAATAATAATACAAAAAAAAAAAAAAAACAAAACAAAAAAAACCACCAAAAAACCTTGAAAATGCAGCTTAAAATTTTAATTTATTAAATAAAGTTAATTTTCCTTATGCCTCATCTCCTTCTGAACCTAACACAACTGAATGACTGAACTGTTCAGCTGTCAAGGAATGTCAAGCCGTCTGGTTTCATGCACCAGACCTCCAAATAGTGAGATTATTATAAAGTGCCATGGAGGAAGGGAGCTCTACTGTTGCTTCTTGCCTGGGTCTTCACATTGGTGCACTGTAGGTGGTGTTCTCAGTTCACAATTCCTAGGTGCAAGTTTGCTAATGCAATCCAACCACAGGACACAGGTGAAGAGTTCAGTACAGGATTAAATTTAGCTGTAATTTAACTTAATCAGGCTTTAAGGTTGGGGTTTACTTGTCTGAAGCTTCTATTCACGAGAATGGGGTTTATTGTAAGTTAGGGGAATATTAACCTATGATGAATCAAAAGTCATTGTGTGATACAACATGAAGATGAAGTTGTATTTTCAATCCAAAAAGAATTATTTCAATCCAGAAGAATAAGATGTTTTTATCCTTAGCACTAAGAGTCATTTTTTAGCTCTGGTAGTAGAGGTTCAATGTTTCAATGTTATTGATGACGGCACAAAGTGTTTGATTTCTCACATCTTCATGTTTTATGTGACAGGGAAGAGGCCAGAAGAATCCATTTTCCAGTATTCCTTAAGCATAAAGCCCAAACACCATTCCATCACACCCTACAAGAACATTCCGTAGAGCTCAAAAAAGATCTAAACCATCAAGAATCTGACAGAGCCCTTCCAGTTTCAGCTCAGGCCTCTTAATTTAAGATTCAGACTGATTTCTGAAAATCATCTCTGCTATTTAACATGCCATTGAAGAGGTCTATGGGAGAAATTCTTCCTGCCAGCTGGATCTGTGAGGTTTTAAGTGCAGCTCAGGTCAGCTCCAGTCAACTGCCCCATAGCTGCAACAAATAACCCATCCAGCAAAGTAGTGCCACGTTTCACTTTAAGCTCTACTTGTATTGTGACATTCTTGACATGTCCATTTACTTTCTCTTTTTTGTAATTATGTTTTAGCCTTTTTGTATGTCCTTTTGCTATTCAGCATTTGATTCTGATGATGATTTGCAGTAAGTAACCCTAGCTGCAATAAAAGAAAACACACTTTTAGGATGGTGCTAAACTTGCTGTTAGGTTCAATACGTTTCTTTTAGAGAAAAGAAGCATACAAGACTGAAAAAAAATAATGAAGTGACACCAGATGTGGAAGTGACATGAGGAAGAGGCTTGACATGAGATGGGATAATGCTTTTTGATTGTGTTCTTTGAGCTAGAAGGTGGCAATTAGATTTTCATACCCGAAAAAGTGTGAGACATCCTAATTAAGCACCTTTTGGAAGAAGTTATCATGGATAAACCCAAACTGCTTGTAGTAGTTTTCAAATGTGTCACCTGCCAGGGTTGCACTAGAAATTTTTTTTTTATCTTTATTTTTACAAAATTGGAAGGAAATTATCATTGGAATGTTGCTTTTAAATATGCACTCACTATTGACAGCCAGTCAAATGCATTTTAAGCATTTTAAGCATATGCTAAATGACTGCTAGTGCTGAACCCATGGCAAGATCATATATAGAATTATGAAAAGGAGGAAAATAGCTGAAAGGAAAATACAGTGTATTCAGCCAGAGGCTAAATCTTATGGACTTCAGGGTTACTAGCAATTGACACTAATGTTTTATGCGACTTTGGTTAAATAATTTCACCTTTCTGCTTCGCTTTCCTTTATATATTTAAGTACCATTAACAATATTTACTTCACAGGGGTTGTGAAAAGCTATTAATTACTTCTGTAGCCCTGACAATATGAACCATTAGTTTTTAAGCTGCAGGTTTTCTGATGACAATATAGTAATTTTTCACATACAAGTCCATTTTTAAGGTCTTACGGTGAAGAAATGTGAACTGACTCCATTACTGAAGATGTTAGTGGCATATCTGAACCAGATTAGATTTTCTTTATAATCACAGTTATGCCCAGAAATGCACTGACATGTGTAGAAAGTAAAGGTAATGCACTGTCCAATATGTGACCTAACAATCACAGGAGGTGTTGAAGACAATGGCCAAAACAGTGCACGGCTGTTGAGGATCACTGAATCTAGAAGAATATGTCTGGTTATGAATTTTATGATCTCACACACATAGGGCTTGAGGCAGCAGGAGTGAAATCTCAATGAAGACAGTGGAAATCTTCACATCAACTTCAGTAGAGTGAGGATTTCATCTTAAAAGAACAATTCTTATAAAACTTAGTGACCTTGAATGATATGTAAGCATTTGCTGAAATGTTTGATATATTAATGTGTTTAATATTTAATATTAAAACATATTATATTTTAATAACACATTTAACTCTTAATATATTAATATTACTTAAATATTTTAATAGCTATCCCTATGGTATATATTTAATACTTCTATACTTGAGGGGACTTGTGCCTAGATGAGAAACGATCACACTGACTGAAAGTGGTTTAAGTTATAGGTTTGGC
>JAOEHX010035484.1:11895-24510 GCA_025448015.1 Bolborhynchus lineola
CTTTACAACCATGTAACTAAGTTAAGATAAATCTTACATTTGAGAGCAATGAAATGAAGGTGCATCTGAGTGTAAGCTGATTGGAAGCATAAAAGTGGTGATTTACTTCCATGGTCGAATTACCTGGGAAGATACTACAGAAGCTAAATGGACTGAGGAAAGTTAAAAGAAACCATTTTCAGCATTCAGCTCTTACACTTTTATCTACCTTTAATTGCAGAGTGGTTTTAAATGACAATCTGAAAGAACTTGCTTTTGAAGGGTAAGAAAACAGCACAGCCCATGTTGTCCTTCATAAAGAGGATTTACTGAATGAAATACATGAACGTTATTCAAAACATTGTGTGGCTACACTTGAAAGTTAAAACTTGAACCCATGCAGTAGAGTACTAGATCTACAACCACCTGATCTGTGTGGGTATAGAAGAAGGTAAACAAAGAAAGAAAGAGACATCTGAAGATCCCAATTCGCAGAACTAGCATGTCCTTTTTTCTACTAGGAATCATGACTGCTGAAGGACATCTGGAAAGCATTCTGAGATAAGCTGATGTTTAAAAGGTCTGTAGCACACAACAAAGTAGGACAATCAAAATTTGATCCATATATACCCCTTTATAAGCATGTTGTTGAAACATAATCTCTTTCCATTTAAAACACAAGACAGCAGCGGTATGTGAGATCTGCTGCCTGCAGTACAACTGATGATACTTTAGATAAGAAGGATGAGATAGCTTTCAGTCTTAGAAAGGCAACAGACCACTTTAATGAAAGTTTAGAATTTGTGTTTAATATTTAATCAACTTAATACTTTGATTTATGTAGGCTACTGTATATCCTCCAAGGGAAAGAGGAGAGTACTTTCACAGAAGAGCATTTTGGGAGAAAAATGTTGACATTTCCAGTTAAACTCCTAATTGTGTCTAAATCTTTTATACACAATCTCCTGTTTCTCTGAATAAATTACTTTCATATTGCAAACACAGACAGTTCTAAACCATGGTTTATGATAAGTAGTGAACATAAAACCCTAGATTCTCCTCATTTCCAGTACAAAACCAGCACTAGTATCAGAGACCAGGAGATGTGTTAATCCATGCACAATACAGGTCTATCTATTGTCATGTTCCTCAGGTCTGTAGAAATCTTTTACTGAGATAGCAAAAAGCAGTTCTTGATAAGATAAAATAAAACAAAAATGGAAGCAAAATAATGATGTGCCATGCCATAAGAAAAGCCAAAGAAAAAGAGAGTAATAGATTTATACACAGAAGTAATGAAATTGTGAAAAAAAGTTTCAGATTTGGATGTCTACAACCTAACTACATAGTGTTAGTTGATATGAAAGATCTATGTACATAAAATTTTATATCACAATACTCGCGTTTCACCCATACACACTCTCTTTTCATAGTATACAGCATAACATAATATTGAATATGTGCATCAAAATGCAGTGCAAAAGCATCTGATAACTATCAGCTTTTCTAGACAAGCAAGGCATTGACAGCTTGATTACCATACTTCTGGCAACAGCTACATGCAAAATAATCAAGTAGCCTGTTCTGGACTAGTAAGCTGTTGCTATTCACTATCATAAGATTGCAGTGTATTCTCTTCTGCACTTCTGAGAGGATACTCTGAAATTGCCTCCTACGCCACCCAGAATCGTATATCCCTTGGCAAGAGCACATTTACTGCATTGACTTTTGACTTTTGACTCTCAACTTTCACCATTTTCTTTTAAATGCCAATCCAAAAAGCATGTCAGCACAAGAGTCACACCATTGTTCACACAGTCCATTGATAGTGGTCTTGGGGAGGGAAAGTGGACAGATTGATTTTGTTCCTACAAGAAAAAAGTAAGTGACCTATGAAATGTGAAGCTGACCTTTTCTTTGTTATCAGTCATCTGGACAAGTACAGGGACCACCCTCTTTGTTATGGTTATTGGCCTTTTGTCAACACTACATGCTCCAAATTAGTATTTCCTGAAAGGCTAAACGAATTACAAGTGACCTGACAAATCATAAAGAAAATCATGGCACAACCATGGAAATAATCATTTTTGCATGGGTTCACTAGAATTCTAGGGAAGAAAGTGTGAGCAGAAATAGTCTTGTCCCGCACACATCTAACCTCTTCAGCCCCCTTCAGAGGGAAGCAGCAAGCAAAACCACCCAGAGCAGTTCTACCTCTCCACATCCAGTCAAATCCCCAGCACTCACTTGATGCAGTAAAATAGGCATTTAATTCTACATTACTTTGTGCTACTTTTATGTTGGTCTAAGTCAATTGGTTTTAGCAGTTTCCAGAGTAAGAGTGACATGGCAATACAGAAACCAAGTCCTACTACTTTTCCATTTTGAAAAACTGACATGAAACAACAAGGTATTTAAACCTTCAGAAGAAAAGTGAAAGAACAGCTTTGTACGAGGCTGTAATTAAGCGATAAGCTACTATTTCTTTCTAAAGCTACTCGATAATGGATTGAGATGCTACTTGCTCCTTTCCCAGTTTGCACCTTTTAAAAGCAGTGGACAACCAATCAGGGACAACAAGTTCTCCAGTTTCCCCAGGTGTCATCTCACCTTTAGGCAATCGAGACCTAAGGGTCTCCTGCACTGGTAAGAATTGACTCCTCCAGAACTGTGCCTACTCAGACCTCCTCCAGAGAAATATTACTCATCTTGCAAAGGCATAAAATTACGCACTGTATTTCTCACACACACAGCTATTTTTAGGCAACATGCCAGCAAGCTCAACAATTGGCAAAGTGCTGAGCTCAGCTGTCTTACAGTTTTAATTGGAAGAATCTAAAGTATGGATCTTATACACATTTAGTGAGTTCCTCATGCATTAGCTGATGCATTCTTCCACTGTTTCTCATCTTCTATCATATACATACCACTTAGCTCATTGTTTTAGCTGTATGCTAAACACACTCTCAAGCTCCAGTTACGTGTTCCATGTGTGCTACGTATTAAAATGCCTATTTGGATGGCTCTTGGTTTGCACATCTTCTGCTACAGATGGTTTGTGTAGACTTCTGTAAGTCCTTTGATAGTCACTTCTGTGACTATGCACAGACTACTCGATAGTTTAACTGCTTAATCAGCCATACACCGAAGCTCCCCCCACTTAAGAGACATGCATACAGTACACTTCATAATTTTCAGACTCATGTTCCTTTAGCCTTAAACAAAGAAAAAAAAAAAAAAACAAAGCTTTTTTTTTTTTACATGGCTGTTTCAAAAGATGCTGAGCAGCTATAAAATATTCTGTAATATTTGATTTGTCTGTCCACTTTTATTGGTTACCTACCATCTTCACGATCATGATTACTTCCATGACTATACAATCAATTACTTTAAGTAAAAAGCCACTCTACCTCATGACACAAACACATTAAAATTGCATCAGTTAATAAAGAAGCAGCTTGAGGAAAATTACAGCACATACCTAAAGGGTTTACCATGCTTTTTGGATGTCAGCACTAAACAGTCAGAATTCCTTGTACCAAAATAAACACTTTACAGCACAGAGTAATGGCATTCGTAAATACGAAGCATGACAGGTTGAAAGCACCTGAACAACCGTAATTGCAGCTTCTACTTTAAATTCTTTGGGGGAATTTGATGAGCTCCAGTTTCAGTGCCACAATGAAAAATTGATACTTTAAGAATGGACAGGGGAATGGAATAATGAAGTAATGAAAGAAAAGACTTCAGGGGACTTGCTTTTTTCCTTCTTTATTGTCGGCCTGGTTGTCTACAAACAGCAAGTGTCTGCTATAAAACCATAAATCTCTTCAAATCATAACAATTTCAAAGAAATACAAAGTAGAGGGATGAAGGGAGGAAAGGCTATGAAAGGGCTTCTTCATCACTTTCAAAATGTTCACTGATACCAGTAATGTCAGGATTTTCAAAAGAAAAATGGTGGAGTATCCTGAATCAGAAAGTATCCTGAATAACATTACTGAAACTGAAGCTATGTTCATCTTAGCAAACACTGTGGCACATCAGCAGCAAATCTGGGGAGCAAAGCAGTTATGCTGAGGACCAAATGCCCAAACAAGGTGTGCCTGGGGCATTTTACTTGGGACTTCACTATAGTTCCTGTAGACTGAATGCCTGTGAGCAGTTAGCCAATGTTAGTTGTCCTCCTGAAGCACAACTTCCAATTAATTTTTGCCTGTAATAAAATCTGTGTGCACCAAGATCACTCTGCAGCATGAATTTAATATGCATACCTTCCTAAAATGCTAAACACAGCAGAATCTACAGCTAAACTGAGCAGCTTTTGTGGTAATATTTGTATTCCCTTTCTCACAGTCACAAGAATTTCCAGTATTATTCCTTCAACATTTAGACAACATCTTTTTTTTTTTTTTTTTTTTTAAACTGAGACTCCGGTAATATAGTTTGCAGTATCAAAACTTGGGGTTTACACTCATTTGAACCCATTATCACTCATTTTCATAATGGTGGCTTTCACTGCAATCATTTCATCAGATCGTAAGCAAATCAAAATGCATTCAACTACTGGTAAGGACATGAAAGATCAGAAAGTTTTGTCTCAGGTGTCAGAATTGCTGTGCAGTGAGGAGAGTTGAGGGTGAGGATGCATTGCCTATTTTGTCAATACATCAAGCACTATGGAAATTATTTTACAACTCATAATGCACATTATCAATCTAAAAGGAAAAGTTCATTTATGGAGGTTCTTATATAGACAGCTAATTTATTGGGCTGTATGCATGGAAAATGTTATCCTTAGATTCCATTCTCAACATCCTCCTTGAACTGAGCGGCCTAAAACAGATGTTGCACTCTAATTGCAGCCTCACCACTGCTGAGAAGACCTGCAATAGCAATGGAGCTCATGGTATGAATTAGATACAGAGTGAGTTTCAAGCCAGTTCCCACAGCTACAATTCTGATGTACATGTGCATCAGGGCTGTGCCTGTTTGCGCATACAGTGCACTTGGGCCATTAATTCCTTGTGTGGGCCAGGAATGCCTGCACAAACAAGACCATGGACTGATCTGAGTCAAAGGACTGACTTCAGCCAAAGTGAGCAACTGAATCCCAGCCACCTCCACAAAAAAGTCATAGCAGTTTTAAGCAGATCACCTAGTTCTTTAAATGTGTACATATGCGCCTATGTGTATATATGTAAATAATCTGTATGTACACACAAAGAGAACTTCAAACAGATGCATTTTGCAATGATTCATGAATATATCAAATAATTAATTCCAAAAGCATTTTAACAGAAACAGAAAAAAATGTAACATTGATACAGTTAAAAATCAGTTATTCTGGAAATTGCTTAAAAATAAATGAGTAGTTAATGGCTATAGCCGCACTATTTCTCACTCTAACTACTTTTAATAGAGGAGTTTTTCTTTATTGTCATATTAAAAGGTATTTAGCAAATTAATGTATTTATTTCTTTGTAATAGGTGTCTAACCACTGCTGTAAACAAGCCTGCATGAGGAGGGGAGGGAGGAGGGAATATATAAACATAACTTCTGATACAACACTTTACTAGGGAATAAAGATCTGATTTTTTATTGCAGTTTTCAAAATCAATTTTAATATTTCCCTGTCCTTAATTTAGCCCTTAATCCCACAAACTCTTCTTCATAAGAAGTCTTCTGCACCTTAATGAAAATCATAACAGGTGACAAGAAAATTTATCTTGCACTATCCCATATGGAATTGTTTACAGACCTACTGATTCAATCTACATTTAATAGAGCAAAGAAGAGCAAGCATGACAGCATCAACTTCCTGCACAAGCTATTAAAAATAGCCACATTTCTACTTCTCTTATCTACATTGAGTGTATCTACTCATCAGCTTACCACTGTGTATTTCTTACTCATCCCATACACAATTTCCACTCTAGGCATTAGGCATCCAGTGCAAAGAGGAAGTATGCAACAAGCATTAGAGAGCTGGATTGCAGACATGAGAATAGATTTTTGCTACTGTTTCAGTCTGTGTTTTCTTATGTGAATACAGAGCATCCTGATTAGCACAGTGTCATCTTGGAGCACACTTTAAGCTGTGATACACCAGCTTAATGGAGAAAAGGGAAAAACTCTAATACACTTTAAAAAGGACTAGCCATAAAAAGATGTTGAAGCACACATAGAATTACCTGTACTATATATAAAAAAAAAAAGCACTAAGGAAATTTCTAATATGCTATTATTAAATTTGTATCTATATAAGAAATTAAAGTGAGCTTCAAAAAGCCAGAATAGGTTCCATTAGTATTATAGCTAATGGATAGGAAAGAACCTAAAATCTTTAATTGATTATGATTTTCATAATTTGTCTCCTGAAAATAAAAATTGCATTCCATGGCCAGGAGGGTCCTTTAAATCAGCGCAGAGGCTTTAAGCATTATCAGCATCTCCCGCCTCCAGTAGCAAGGACACCCGACAGCTGATTTTCATGTGAAGATCTTGAAAGCATGAAGAACTTAACCTCAATGTCAGCAAAGTGCTAATAAAATGACTGACATGTTCCAAGATTATCAAATTCAGATAATGAAGCAGAGAAGGTGTGGCATAGGAAGCTTGGCTACTTATATGACTAAGAGTATGAGTATTATACAATTTCAAGATAATCAGAAGAAATAAATGGGAGGCAAGCTTGGGAAGGAGGCTTGTATGAACATGGCACACACACTGGTAGCAAAAAGCAGCCTGCTGAGTTGGACGAATGCTGTTCTGGGTTGTGCAACATACTACAGCACCAAGTGCTGAACTCTGTTGTAAATTATTTCTTCTGCAATAACACATGGGAACCCATGGACCACACTATCCAGCTACGAAAACAGGGAGCACAAAGGTCATCTCTGCAGCAACAAATCATCAGTAAAAGTGTGAATCTTCTCGGGAAACTGTATTTTGCTTCTGCTTCCAGCTGGCTGGAGAAAAGCCATTGCCACCCTAAAACCTGTGTTAGCACTGCCTTATAGGCCTGCCTCTCCACAAAGCCTATTAGCCAGCATAGCACTGCTTCTGACGTGGCTATGTGCACTCTCTCGGCCAGATAGCTCAGCAGTCAAGCAGAGTGAGCTTGAATTCGCTCACATGTATAGGCACAGCTTAAGGAACACCACAATTATAGGCCAAACTCTCAACGTTTCCATCAGCTTTTCATACTTCAAGTGCAAAACAGAATTGCCATGTGTCAAGCATGTGAGCTGCAATCCATGCTAACAGATCGTATCTTTACAGGTGAATACCTGAATGGCTCTTGCAATACAATCATCTCACATCATTTTACCCTCTCAGCCCAATATTTTGGACATCTAACAAGACAAAAAGAATCAAACTTACAGACAGCAGTGAAGAGGCAGATGTGAAGCAATTAGGAATAAAAAGAAAACAAACACACTCAAAACCCAAGTGCTACTGCTTGCAAAGGGTTAGCTGAGAGCAGTTTGGCCTTCTGGATTACCACTTTGTTAAGTCTTATGAGCATTAGCAATCTTGAAAGGTGATGCCTGGTTCAGTGAGGTTATTTTATCTGTTCCTGATGTTAAAGTACAAAAAGACAAGTATCCTGCCAGAAACCTGTACCTCAAAGCAAGATAACCAACCACTCTGCTAACCAATTACTCCAGTGGAATCTCACCATATGTTGCTTGCACTGTACCTGTTGATATTTAGTGTTCAGGCAGCAGCAGAGAACATTTAGAGAATCTTGATGCTGCAGCAAAGGTGTGAAACTAATTTAAAGATTGCACTTAAGAAGCTGAACTTTAAGCAAATTGCTTGGCACATACATTCACATCATGCCATGTGGTCAACTCTCTTGGCAACACAGAGCCCTGAGACTGAAATATTACTGGGAAAGGAATGAGAAAACTTGGAAGAATATTATGATTTTTCTTGTCTCTCCAGAACCTGGGCCAGTCTTTTACATGTCATGGAAGTGTGAACAACACCCTCTACTAGTTCAGTTTGAGCTTTCTGGCATCAATTCCAAGGGGTTGTAGTTCATGCAGGTCAGAAACAAGCAGCTTTTTCACTTGTGAAGAGTGACACAGTGACTCTAATATTGCCCACAACATGTGGCCTGAGAAATTATTTCTAGAGAAAAAGGGACATTCAGATTACAACACTGCCCACTCGTTAGTATACTAGACAATTATGCTATGCACCCCAGGTCCGGTGACATCAGACTGGTACGGGACTGATGGAGTTAACACAGACCTCCCAGTTATTTGGTTCTGCTGGCTGGAATCAAGCATGAGGACTAAAGGTTGTGGTTCCCAGGAGGAATATACCCCCAAGAAATATGACACAGTGAAATCTTCCATCCTCATCACAGTCAGAAGAGAAATGTGCTGTCTACTGCATATAGGGAATCGCTCTAAACTTCCCTGTTTCATACAATATCTGGACACTAATTTCTTTAAAACCTCTGCATACAGACATTTCTGGCAGTTAGTTTGGTTTAAAAATTTATTCTATATACAAATATTCATTAAAGCTCATGAAGAATTGTGAAAAATAAAATGTCTTAGCTTTAAATAACATTAAAACTCCCATAATGTTTTCAAATCTTAGACTTTCTTTTAAAAATTTCTGTTCATTCCTTTCCAGTCTTACTCCAGTTATGGTCTCCTATATGCAGTGTGAAGTAAAACATATCCATTTTAAGAGCATTTTAATATTTTTGAGAAGTTTGACAGAAGTGGACTTCTCCTATTTATCATTTTAAATAGGTATCTATTCACCCTCAAATGTCATCTTGGACTGAGAAGGTTTATTTTTTTCCTTCTTTATTTCACTAAGGAAAAAAAAGCTGGAAACTGAATTGGGAAGGATGGTTGATGAGTTCTAGACAGATAAAGAAATTCTTACCCAAATTCTCTGGACAACAAAATATTTTTTTCAGCTTAGCATTACACAACAGTTTAACTATTGTGCTCACTGCTACAAAAGATACAGCTTTAATTACTCTACCAGAAAATAAAAGACATAGTGCTTCTGCTTATAGACATTCTATAATTCCACATCATGTCATGGATATTATTTCTTTCTGGTGGGAAAGGTTTCAGTCTTTACTATGACTTCTAATTCCCAGAATTAACATTTATTTCTCAGGGAATGTAACACAAAAAACTTTGTGTCTTATAGATTTAATGCACCCCTTCTACAGAACCCTATGGTCAAAGTTAAGCCAGGCATTTCTGAATCCCAGGACACTGCAAATTTGTATCATTTTTCTGAAAAGGAAATACATGAGATACACTAGAAGCTTCTGTAAGACTGAGCAACTGACAGAAGAAAACCTGCTGATGAAACACAGAAATAAAAGAGGGGATAAATAGAGATATTGTGGTGCTCAGGCTGGGACAGCCTGAAGAACAGTCGGGAAAGATTATTGACCTCTTTCAGCCTCTTCAAGGCTAGGCTGGCCTGAAAACTGTTCTTATTTAAAGAGAATGAAAGAATGAATGGAAATTGAATGCCTACTCCATGTAGCTAATCACCACTCTCTTCATCCTTTGAGTCTGAGTCTTTACTGAATAATGTCCTTCAACCAGCCAGGAAATTCTCCAATGATATGTAATCCCAGAGCTGGAGGAGAGGTCTTGTGCTGACTACAGAAATTACTGTGAAGTGTCCATTAACCAGAAGGTCAAAAAAAGGTGATCACGCTAATCTATGGTCTAGGTCACTCTACTACCTGCCATAGGTCTTAATAGCCTGCTGGTACCTGTGGTTTAAGTTCTTTATCATTTTTCCAGAAAAAGAGAAAAGTAAGGTCACATGATTATGAATTACAGGGCATATATCTCTTGCATATAGAATCCACTTTGCCACATTTCGCCATCACACCATAAATACATCACAAATTAATTTCATTCCATTACAGGGTAGTTGTGATGATAGTACAGTCTCAGATATGAAATACATGCAGCACAAAGCTTCACCTACTCTTCTTGCTAAACTCACATGGAAAACATGTCCCAAGGAGAAAAACAGTCTCCTGCACACTAAGTGTGTTACTGTTGTTATCTTTATTGTTGTTTTGTGACAGAGTCACACTTGTGGACCACAAGCCATGCTGCTATTTTTTGCATGCAGTTCTGCCATCTCTGTATTGTGGCCAGTGTCTCATTTCATAAATCACTTACAAAATACAAACACAAAGATAATACAGGTGAATAAGACACTAAGAAAACAGCAGAGCAATATTGCTCCAAGCACCAGGCAAACCTCTCAGCATATCACCAGACTAACCGCTGTCACGTTTGCTGATGAATTAGAGCAAATGAGAAGGTTAAAAACAAACCTGAAGAGGAAAAAGGTACACTGGACATTAAAATGTTTACAGAGAGGCCCTCTGTCAATAAAACACACAACAGCAGAGAAAACAAGTGGAAACTGACAGCAATTATCATCATGGACTAAAGAGAAACAGAAACTCTCTTTCCAGCAGAACAAACTAGCAGAAGTGGAAGGGCCAGCTGTAATGTTTTGTTTCAATACAAATAAACTAACAGAGCTTTACATTTTAGTTTTTTCTCCCTTCTGCAAATACTCTTTTGAATTCGAGTTTTCCCTGAGCACAGTCCAAATAAAAGCTGAGTCAAAAATCCAGTATTTTGCCCTCTGCAGACTGCTGTGGCTAGAGAAGAGTGAAAAATCTATCTATATTTGAGCACATTTGTTATTAAACTGCAATGACACCTCTACAGCTATGAAACAGTGATGCTTCCTAACAGCGTAAGGGTCTAAACTATCTCTTGAGAGAAATGGGTAGCGATACAGCTCTGTTCCTAAACAAAATAGGCAAGAGACCATGGTCTGGCTCAGACAGCAATTGTCAACCCAGACTGCATCCACGTACCTCAGTTCTCGTGCTCTTCTTCAAGTAGGGACCACTTCCAAAAGTGGCGACTACTTCCAGCATGTTCACAGAGAGCAGAGGTTTACTTCAGTTTACTGAGCTCAGAAGTAAGCTTGGGCACTGTGTGGGAGTTAGTTTGCACCAGGGCTACACCTGGCATCACTTAAATAGCATAAATGATCATAGGTCAGTTCAAAAGACCGTGCTTTGGATACATTCTAGTTATTAATTCATTTTAAGTCCATTCAAACTGACCAATCCCTTGCATATTTGTAGTAGGCAAAGTAGATTTTCCAAACTTGCTGAAGTTAGGAAAATCTAACCTCAAATATACAAGCACAGAGCCAATCTTGAAAATGCACAGGTGCTCAGATAAGTATTTCCATATGACAGACTTTTTCTTTTCTTTCTGCGTGTTGTTTCCTGTAATGTGACTACTTCTCTGCCCTTCTTTTGCCTCTCAATAGTTTCTAAATAGCTCTCCTCTCAAAACACTTTTATACACTCTTTTATCTTCTGCCCTCAAAGTGATTTTTTTTTTAATGAATTAACAATGAGAACATTGCACAAATCTTTTCCTAGACTTTCCAAGACACTGCAGCAAGGTCAAGTTTGCTCACTTGCTACTTTCTGAATGTTCTCAGCATCCTAATGCTGTTTAAATGGACGATTTTAGACTTCTATTATGAGTCTTCATATCAATTCCCTCTTCAACTGTCTTTGGCTAAAAACTACTAGATTTAATGAAAAATATTTGTTTAACAGTATTTCTGGTTAATTCCAGAATGCCATTTAAAATATCCTGTAATAACCCCTGACACTGTTTACATATCTTTCCAGTAATTACTTGGTATCTCTCTAGGTCAGTCTCAGCTTGACATTTTTTCTTCTTATTTTCTTTTTCCCTTCCTTTCGAATATCAAATATTTATTCTGACACATAGGATTTATAATAGATAATTGTGCTCATTTTAGCTGGAGTAGAGTTAATTTTCTTCATAGTAGCTGGTATGGGGCTACGTTTCAAATTTGGGCTGGAAACGCTGATAACACAGGGATGTTTTACTTACCGCTAAGCAGCGCTTAAACAGAGCCAAGGCTTTTCCTGCTCCTCATTCTATCAGTGAGTAGGCTAGGAGTACACAAGGAGTCGGGAGGGGACATAGCTGGGACAGCTGAGCCCAACTGACCACAGGGATATTCCACAAGATAGGAAGTCATGCTCAACATAAAAAGCTGGTGAAGAAAGAAGTGGGGAGACATTCAGAGTGATGGCTTTTGTCTTCCAAGTAACTGTTACACATGATGGAGCTCTGCTGTCCTGGGATGGCTGAACTCCTGCCTGACCATGGGAAGTGGTCAACAAATTCCTTGTTTTCCTTTGTTCGTGCACATCTTTTGCTTTGCCTGTTAAACTGTCTCCATCTCAACCCATGAGTCTTCTCACTTCTACACTTCTGCTTCTCTCCCCTATCCCAGCAGGGGAGAATGAGTGAGGAGATGTGTGGGGCTGAGCTGGCAGCTGGGGTTAAACTATGACAATAGTTTCCACAGATTCAGGGGCTATCCCTTTAGAGCTCTAAAATATACACTGCCTCTGTATCCTGGGCTGCATCAAAAGGAATGTGACCAGCAGGTCGAGGGAGGTGACCCTGCCCCTCTACTCTGCTCTCATGAGACCTCACTTGGAGTATTGTGTGCAGTTCTGGTGTCCTCAACAT